>JAVJIF010008860.1:0-132057 GCA_038442645.1 Agave tequilana | reverse complement strand
TTTAGCGCCAACGAACCCTAAAGGATACCTTCATGTAAGATAATACTCGAATCCACGAGCAAAACAACTTGAATCCCTGAGCAAAGATAAACATCTCGTATCCATGAGCAATTTGAGAGAAAAAACTCAATTTTATTGATTAAAACTTGGATGTAAAAGCAAAAGATATAATGGCCTTAAATAGGCTTTAAAAGTAGAAGTCTAATTTAAGTAGGAAACTAGAAATAAATAAAATGAAATGAAACAAATTGGAATTCAAAATGGACCCGAAAATCAATACCCGAAACAAACAGAATCTTGAATAACCAATACGCGACGGCGCGGTCAACCGCTTAGTCAAATTTATGTTACCGGCGTCAAACAGGCAGTCGATCAGCTAAGAGACTCAGTTTTCTCGTCTCTTTTTTGCTTTTTTAGCGGTCGACCGGACGGTCGATCGGTGTTCTGGTTGCTTTTATGCTTTCTGGTCGGTCGATCGGGTGGTCGACCGATAGCTTCAAGTCGTTTTCTCGGTCAAATGGGACCTGTGTCTGGCCTGTTTTTTTAATCTTCTGCTACTACTTCCTTGGCTTCCTACGTCAGTCCCTCCTTCTTCAAAAGAACTCATCCTCGAGTTTTGATCAATCAAACATTAACGACACCGTCGTCAATAAACTCTACCGAGGGAAAGTGTGACCCCAAAATCTTGATCTATCTCGATTGCCATTGATATGAGTTTATGCACCTTTTCTTTTGTAGACTTTGGAAAAGGTGGAGTTGGTCTCATGACAACTCTGTTGCCCTTCCAAGTCAATGTATAAATGTCTCTTTACCCCTGTGGATTGCATCAACATCGTATTGCCATGGTATCTCCAAAAGAATATGACATTTGTCCATATCAACCACATCACATGCAACGGAGTCTTGGAAAAAAATTTAACAATTGAAATAGGAACATGTCAAAGATCCGTTACCTTGATGGGGGAGCTTTTTTTGATCCAACCAAAGGGTGTAAGGAAGAGGGTGTGGTTCTGACTCTAGCTTCAAATGTTCTACAAGAGCTTTAGACACAATATTTCGCAGCTTCCGTTATCAATGATAAGGTTAACACCTGTTTTGGACCGTGCACCTCGAATAAATGATTTGATGTCACTGTGTATTGTTAGGGACCTTCTGATTGCATAGCAATTCTGGACAACAAAGCTACCGGGTCTTCTTACTCTTCAGCAAAGTCTGATTCATTAGATCCTCAATCTCAACCTCTTTTTCCCTGTTATCTTCATAATCAGTCAAATTGACTTGTCTCCTCTTAGGGCGTTCATTGGGCCTATGTCCAGGTTCTCCACACCTATAGCCCTTGCCAATTTCAATTTTAATATAGGGATTTTCTTTGTTCTTTGCAGTAGCGGCGGTTGAGTTGGTGCGGATGCATGGACATTGGTCGACTGATAGGCTGGCGATCAGTCAACCGTTGTGAATCCGGCTGAACTCTTGTGCCACTTGTTGACTCTTCAATTAGGGTTGGACGCCTGAAAAGTGGAGCCCTATTATGTCATCTCTCGACTTTCAAGGCTTTGTTGTGGGCCTCATCAATGGAGAATGCGTCGTGAAGAATCACACATTCTTGAATAAGATATTTTAGACCACTGATGTACTTCGTCGCTTGTTGTCCCTCTGTCATGGATAGATCACAACAGGATGATGCCGATAGAACTCTTCCGTATATGCCATGACAATCCTTGCCCCTTGTTGGCAATGCTCAAATTGATTGTACAAAATTTGTTGATAGTCGGGTGGAAGGAATTTACCTTGAGGTAGTTGCTTCATGCGCCTCCATGTCACCACGAGTGACTTGCCTTGGCGTCTCCTTTGATTTATAATTGGTTGCATCATGCGGTTGCTCCTCCTTTGAGCTTGTAGGCCACCAACTTGTCATGCTTCTCCATAGGAACGTAAGCCATGTCGAAGTACTTCTCACTTCATTACCCGGTCCAAGAAGAATTCGATATCGAGATTTCCACTAAAGGAAGGAATATCGATTTTCATCCTATATTCATTAGTACTTGAGTAATCACTTCTCCTATCATGATTAGGAAAAGAAAATCCTCCTCGTCTGCTAGGATTAGGATTGACCATCCGCCTATGGCCTCATCCGTAAGCCATCCCTCGATCATACGCTTCATAATCGAAGTCTTATTCTTGATAGAAGGGGTTGTTCAATTCTCATCCTCGGAAATATCTTCATATTGAAAATTCCGTAGAGGGTTTAGTGGTGGTTGTGGTGCCTGTCGATGTAGTGGTGGTTGTGTGGTGGTCGTTGGAGTGGAGGTCATTGTGGTGGTGGTTATGTGGTGGAGGTTGAATTGATTTACGATCATATCCGCTTTGGTGCGTACCATCGGTTAGACTTCGATCAAATCTTGAGAGACAACTTTTGGATCTCTTAATCATAAGATCCAAGATAGATTATATAGTGCAGATGTCTCCTTTAATAGCGCCCATCCCTGTGGAAAGGCATTGCAAACCATCGTCTTTCCTGCCATCGTCGGGAAGTTGCCGAAGCTCTGATACCACTTGACGCAGATAAGGAAGCGAACAATGCCTGTTAGATCTATTTCTAGCGCCAACGAACCCTAAAGGACATCTTTAGGTAAGATAATACTCGAATCCACGAGAAAAACATCTCGATCCACGAGCAAAGATAAATAACTCGAATCCACAAGCAATTGGGAGAAAAACTCATTTATTAATTAAAATTTGGATTGTAAAAATAAAGATACAATAGCCTTAAATAGACTTTAAAAGTAGAAGTTTAATCTAACTGAAAACTAGAAAATAAATAAAAGAAAACGAAACAAATTGGAATTCAAAAAGGACCCGAAAATCAAATCCTAAACAAAATTTGAAATAGCCGATACGCGCCTGCGGTCGATCGAGCGGTCAATCAGGAGGTCGACGCTTAGTCAAATTTACATTGACGGTCAGCTGGTGCTCTGGTCGTTTTATGCTTTCTTGGCGGCCGACTGGGCGGTCGACCGACAGCTTTAACTCGTTTGCTGGGCGGTCGACCGAGACCTGTGTCTGGCCTGTTTTGAACCTTTTGCTGTTGCTGCTTTGGCTTCCTACATCATGAAGACAATACATATCTTACTTTGTATCTTACTATTAAGACTTTTAACTTTTAATGGGGTCGAGGGAAGAGCATCTGAGCATCAACTATGTGCTCTTTGCTATAGGAATTATGGATTAGAGGAATTTTTCATTCATCTTCAAAGTAATTAGCCTCGAGTTCAACCTTCTCAAACTGGGGCCTCCGAAAGATCCTTTCCCTACTAATCGACTTCCTGTGTGCTGGAGGGGGATGCCACATGCCGAGTGATTAGGTAGATGCTCTAAGATGCCTCTCATTTGCACCAAGAGAGGACAAAATTTTTTTTTTTTTTTTTATCTTAAACATTTACATTAATGGAATTGGATCAAGGGGGATGGATATATTGGAACTTTTAGAGGAGATCTTGGAACACTACAAGAGTAACAAATAGAAACTTTGAATTGATTAGTAATATTATCTTGAGGCTTATATGCGTGTTAGGCTTTTGTTTCTATTCTGGAAAGTCGATCTTAATGATTATATGAGTTCAGGGACTTCTTTGCAGAGTGCATTTATTTGAACATTTAGCCGAGTGTAAAAGCCTTCAAGAGGGATTCCACACAATTGTAAATGCACGCCTTGCTTTTCAATACAATATTGTATATTCCTTTTGTACGACATTCTGCATCGATCTTTTCATACTTGACATAATATGCGATGTTGTCTCATTAAGGGGGTAATAGGTTGATGTAATTTTCTGCCTAGACATTCTAGGAGCTATTTGTTTCTTGACCTAGAATTGTTTGAATTTATATAAACAGATTTGAGATAGACTTGGCTATTTTTGAAAAGTTTTGAAGCCAAATCATTTCCATTCAAATTCAAATGGAAGATTATCTGCATCATTCAAAGTGTCAAAAATAAATAAATAAAAAATCTAGTGTTTTAAAGTAGTTTTGCCCAGGCATCAACTCAACACGAAATGAATGGCATGTAGCGTGTTGCTTAGATCTGGGGTTTTGGGCATAAAAATTCTCAATCATGATATAAACACTTAAAATTCCTTGTGCACCCATTTTTATAGGTCTAAAACATTTTAGACTCGTAAACTAAACTACTAGCCATTTAGACCATCCATTATGTGTCCCTTGATGCCTAGGGAAAAAGAACTCTAAACGCTTGATTTTATAATTTTGATTTTGCAAATCCTTCTCAAAGGAGACAAGTCTATTTCAATGGATTTGCACACACTAAAATTTAATTTACAGTTCAATGCCATGCTTATGTTTCCTAGTCTTGTGCCTCCGCATAGGGATTCATGCATTTGTGTATATGTGAGCTTGTGGACATGTTATTTTGAAGGCATTGATGTACATGCATGTAGATTGTACCATGCAATTGGACCTCTGTGTAGTTGAGTTATAGATTTGATAACAATACTACCAGTATCCTATCCATTTCTGCAGAATCGTATAAAAAGTATATATGCTCATGGTAGACGTTTATTGTTTTGAGAGGGGAAAAAAACTATTGGTTATTGGTTAATGTGACAATCTGTCATGAACTGTTTTGTTGTTTATTTCTTAATTGTTCCATCAACACATGATTATGTTTGTGACATTCCTTCAGGTAGACCGAATGCTACACCCTCCTTAATACTGCCTTATAGCAAAAAGGCTCATATGAGGCAGCCTTTTCGTGTATATGGTTTATTTGGAGGAGGAAAGAAGAGTGAGAATGGTGATGACACACCATCAAAGGTAGAAAGGCAAACCTTTTCTTTCTTTATTACTTTTTCAGTTAAATATTTTGTCAAGTGGCAATTATGTGCTGCACCGAATGAATGTTTAGGTAAGCACCTTTGTTGTTGGTAATTGATTCCTTGATCCGAAAGTAGGACAGATAATGAATGTTTAGGTAAGCACCTTTGTTGTTGGTAATTGATTCCTTGATCCGAAGTAGGACAGATCACGCGCGGCGCAGCAGTAGTGTGTGTGTGTGTGGGGGGGGGGGGGGGGGGGGGGGGGGGGGGGAGTGATAGAGAGAGAGAGAGCAACACCAACCAACACGTGCACGCACACATGCGGAGATGATCAACCCACTTACACTATCCCAGTGGCACCATCCCTTGCTTTTTCTTGAAAACAAGATCAAATTCTTTCATTGCATACATATTCATGACATTGATAATATCTTCTATCACTGGATAGCGGCAAAGAGATTTTAGTTTCTCCGTCCTATTCCAACTAAATGAACAGTGGTGGAAGAGTTCACAATCCCTAATAAAAGAACTATCATTCCCTGATATTATTATCTGTTACCGGGACCCATGCACTACATACACATAGAAAGGTTCTTCATAACTAACTGTCAACTGTATGATATGTTACCTTTTTGCCGTTATGTGTCATAGGCAGGGCTTCTGGGAAATATGCAAAATCTAT
Source organism: Agave tequilana (assembly GCA_038442645.1). Classification (NCBI taxonomy): domain Eukaryota; kingdom Viridiplantae; phylum Streptophyta; class Magnoliopsida; order Asparagales; family Asparagaceae; genus Agave; species Agave tequilana. The sequence goes on along the minus strand of JAVJIF010008860.1, from coordinate 126,543 downwards.
ATGACACTGTGAAAAAGGCTCAAATGGTAGTCCAAGTTGAAGCTGTTCGCGTACAAAAAGAACTTGCAGCGTATGCATTAGTTATACCATTCTAGATATTCTTCTTTATTGTCTTTAATAAAATTCTGAAATATGCTTCACCTTCTTCTCTTTAACAGAGCGGAGTTTGATGGTTATTGTGAAGGCGAGCTAATTAAGGTATGCTTAAGCATAATTGACATTCCTTCTATTTATTACCAACATGTGAATTGCACAAATCTATGATAGCGCACGGGGCTCACTATTTCAGGCTTTTAAGTTTGAAACCCCCCCAAAATTTCCTGCAACCGGCTCATTTAATTACTTTTCTTGTTTAGAAAATGTGTTGGATGGAAACCACTTAGCATGCAGAGAATGCAAGAGGCTTTTCAATATATATCTCAATATTGAATCTCTTAACTTCAACTTAACTTCCTCATTGTTTGTATCTTGTTTCCTTTTTAAATAAGAAATAAGTTAGTAGTAGCTTGTAACCATTTAAAAGTTACGTGGTTCATGTCTAGATTCCTTGTCTTGAGCCATATTTGGCTATTGCTGGCATAGTTGTATTGTGTTAATACTCTGCAGAGTTATGCTCTCTCATAGCCTTGTTTCCTCCTCCTCCCCACAACCCACCCTTCAAAAGTGCATTGATATTGCAAACAGGTGAAATTTGAAGATTATATGTGACCTATCTTTTAGTTGAGTATCTTATGGAGTTTATGAAAATTTATCATCATCATCAGCGGCGGCGGCAATTTACATAAACCTCAAACTTGCGTTAGTTGTAGCTCCACTAACATGCCAGCACCACCTGTTACCTTGTTCTGTTAGGAACCACATTAGAAGCTTGTGCAGCTACCTGAGTAGCAATAAACTTTATATGATTGTTGAAAAAACTGGAATGGGAAGCTGATATTAAAACTTGATCTTACTAGGCTAGGTTTTGCCAAAATTTTGCGAAGTATGGAGGATATGATGTCAGGCATGCTATGAAAATAATTAGTAAACTAACTAATGCTTGTCCATGCACATTCCGTATACTCGCGAGTATTAGAATCACCTTCGCAAACTTTTATTGAAGGGGTTAGACTTGATATTAAGAATAAAAATGTGGGAGACTTAGACAAGTGTCTGGAAATTTTGAACTAGAATTACTTGACACGTATTCATTAACCATGGCAGTGCTGATTCTTGCATTGAAGTTTCGTTTGCATATAGAATCTTGCACTAAAGTTTCCTTCTCCAAAAACATGCCAAAATCTTTCAACTTCTAGCTTTTCAGTTTGACACAGGCACAAGACTCTTAACTTTTGTTTTTCTATGTTAATTATCATTGAAAATTATCTTTGATCCTGAAATAACCTTGGTCCTTCATCATAAAAATACTGTATAAACAAGGATCTGTAAGCCACAGGCTGTCCCCAAATAGTTGATGCCAGGCGTTATAGTTTAATGCTGCACAAATACCATGAAATTTTCATACAATTCACAGGATGATAAGATTCTGCATTCAACTCTAGTTGATGTTTTTCCTAGGTTACACTTTCTGGAAACCAACAGCCTGTACGGACTGAAATCACTGAGGCTGCAATGGAGCTTGGGCCTGAGGTAAATTCTCTTCTGGCAGTAATTTAACAACCTTATTTTGGAATTTTATTGATTCAAGATGTCAGTTATATTTGCATGTCTGGAAATGGGTTTTAAGGTGGACATTAACTGAGACAGCCAGCATTCATAGTCCACATGTTTACAGGAAAAAATGCTCCAATTGTATGTCGATATAACCAATAAGAACTTGGTTGGGAATAACATAAGGGGAAGGCTGAGAGTTTATACGTTGAAGGTTCAAGGTAGGGGGTGCAAAAAGAGGAATTTCCTCAGTTAAATGGAGAATGGAACTTCCTGCCTTTACCCTTAGAAGAGAGGAAAAGTGGCAAAGACTTTAATTTTTAAACAGTTAATCTTTCTTGTTTGCCAAATTATGGCAGAATTTGAATCCCACTTTTAAAGTTGCACTATTAGTTGCAAGAAGACCTCATCACATATTACACTTGCTTTTTAGAAATGCAAATATCACTCGCGTGCGATAATTTGGTTGCATCGAGATTTTAATGCCATTTGCCTCTCTTTAGGCTGTAATGGTCACTTTTATACTTAACCATTTACCGCTTCATATTCTTTTACCCATTTCTTACATGTGTAGGTGATTTCCTTCTTTATTTTACTTCGCACCATGGTTCCCTGTTCCATGCATGAATCTGTCCTGTTCCTGGCCTTGCTCTAAGCAGCCCTACTTGAGCTAGCACACGCTGGTTTAGCCTGCATCATTCAGTTAAGCTTAGGTCATGCTTGATGTAAAACAGGATCGCAATTACCTTCAATTCAAATAAAAAGGAAAAACTAGAGTTTTGAGAAAAAGGAATTAGGATTTGAGTAAAGAACCAGATAAATTTAAAATTTGCACCCCTTACGCGGGCTTCACACCCCTTACACACGGGCTTCACACCCCAATCTCAAGAACTCAAAAGCTCAAGAAATATAACTGGAAAAGTTTTAATTTATTCATTGTCTACTGAATAAAAGTCTGGGGCCTATTTATAGGCTTTACAAAAGTTCGGTTCCCGGATATAACAGATATGGTACTAAAAAAATACAATAAAGAAAACAACTACACTCAAAATAGACTAAGACATAAAACAGTTGGTAATCTGAGTGATGTCCTCATTATTTCCCCCGGATGGGAGAAACTGAACCCTGTCAAGTGAGACTCTTCTCATGAAGCATCTCAATCGGGTCAAGGTGGTGGCCGTGTAGCAGCACTGGTACATCACGTCGAGACCATAGTGGTGGAAGTGGAGGTGGTCTCTGTGACGGGTCGAATGTGAAAGATGGCAACTCGATCAAAGTACAGAGAGTAGTCCGAGGTGTAACATCCCTGCTGAAGACGGAGCTGATACCAGGATCTCATAGGCTATTCGACTTGTAAGCAATGAAAGCGTTTCTCTTTAAGGCTCTTATCGTAATCTGTACGCTAAGCGTGCAACTTCCTCACAATGACTCGGAACCATCATCTTATTGTCAAGTGCAAATTTTTACAAAGTACTATATGGATATGTAACAAATTTGTAGGTATCATTTCAAATTGTTATCGGCCTAGTGATATCATCAATATATGTAACATGCAATGCAATGTAGTAGGCACTCTAGCATAATTTCTAACGATGAGAGAATGAGAAATATGAGATGCCTAGGAGGATACACATCCAACGATGAAGTACATTAGACTCAGACACAAACTCCAAACAACCAAAAAAGAAGTACTAGGAAATCATTTGCTGGATCTTGGCAAGAAATTTAAGTGACTCCCCTAAAAGTTGAGTCGATAGGAACAATCATAAAGCTATATTCAGCACAAGGGGACTCGAATGGCTTACTAGGCCACACTGAGTATATTAGGTTCAACTATCTCACCCACGTCATTACTGGCACTATCAGAAGACATGTAGATTTCATCAATAATCAGTGTGTCGTAACCAACTGCTGTGTCTTCAATTATACTAGCAATCTTGGAAGGACATGGACATCCTCAATTACTTTCGAGTCAACATTATTAATAGGCACAGTTCTAACATGTTGACTCTCCGAGGGGCATTGCTAATCGTAGTGTGCATATCCCTCACACTTACATGGACATCCTCAATTACTTTCGAGTCAACATTATTAATAGGCACAGTTCTAACATGTTGACTCTCCGAGGGGCATTGCTAATCGTAGTGTGCATATCCCTCACACTTAGACACTTGATCTTGGCATTGACTAACGTTTTGAAAGCCAAGTCTATCCTTAATGTAACATCAAAGGCCTCTTCGATAGTGTCTAAGTCATAGGGGCCACTAATCATAGCACGTCTTATTTTAGACACTAAACCCCAAACAACCTAATTCTAGTCTTGGAATGGTGTTCACTCATGTTACTACGATGGGTTAAGTACTTAAATATGACTATGTAATCTTGAATGGACATATGACCCTAACAGAGATTGTGTAACTGGTCTAAAAGGTAGTTCCTATAGTGTTGACTACTCATGATGCTACAAATGCAAAATCAAGCAACCAATCAAATGCAATGGAGAATCTTAGCCTCAAGTAAACTAAATGCATGCACTAAGTGAACAAAAAAACCTAAAATTAAGTTTCTAAATACAAAGAAAATGCACTCCTAAAATGATGAAAATTGTCAAATAATGATGCAACCACTGGATAGAAGCAAATAGCATTTCGACCAACAAATTATCGCAATTCAAATAGTATTTGCAAGTAATTTAACAGTTAATAATTCATCTTAGGTTAGGATATCACTGAGGGGTGAGTTGTTCACGCCCAAACGCAACACTTACGCCTAAACGCAAAACTTTCTCTAAAATTCTTTGGAAAAATACCCACATCGAAGAGTTGAAATTACCCACAAGATTTCTGGACAGCGGTAATAAGAAGTGGGAGATGGTTGCCTCGAGAATGGCACAAATCCGGTGCGAATTGGACAGAAACAAGCTCGGACTACTGTATTCTATCTGTTGAGCTGAATTGATAGACGACAGAAGCTTAAACTTGGGTGTGAAGGCTAGATGTGTAATGCTACTCTCCACAAATTCGCTGTTTTGAAAATGACTCGATTCGAGCCTGTAACGAGCTCAAAATAGCCTCCGGAAGATCAGAACTGACTATGAACTGAGTCAGAGCAGCCAACTTGCTGAGTCAGAATGAGTTAACTCGTGAGTTGACTCAGTCGAGTTGGTTCACTTCAGAATGGGTCGGGTCAGGTGTAAACTTCAACCCAATTGACCTAAATAAATCCCAAAACACATCCAAATCAAAACTCCAGATCACACCCAAATGGATCTCAAATCAAATCCCTACTGTTCAGATCTCGATCTGATCATGACGCAGTTGGCAGTGAGGGCTCGATGAAGATGGTGTCGGTGAGATCGACGAAGACGACGTCGATGGTGGTGGAGTGTCGGCGAGGTGTCGATGGTAAGGAGACATCGATGAAGCTAGCGGCGATGATCAAGAAGATGACGATAAAGACGAAGACATTGAAGATCTCAAGTTGTTGTCGGAGGGTGGATGAGGCGGTTGGGCTGCAAAGTTGAGAGAGTAGACGAAAAGGAGAAGTTTGATGACGATGGTGGTAGATCAACTCGGTGGAGACGAGATCTTAGTCGACGAGATCTCAGTCGGCGGATCTGAGTCGACGACTAGAAGACGGCGATTGAGCGGTGGGGAATCTTTGCTGTGATGCAGAGGGAGGGGTGGGGGCTCGAGGCGAAGAGGATAAAGGTGCAATGATGGTGGTGACTCAGATCTGGAGGCATAACAACGAGATGGAAGTTTGAAGGTTCCGGTGACGACGCCGCGTTCTCGTTGAGGCGTGCTGTGAAGAAGCTACTGCGGCTGATGTCGTGGCGGTGATCGCAACTGTGAAACAAATGAGAAAGAGGAGGCTCAGTTGAGGGAGGAGAGGAGGCCTGGGCTTGTCCTTAAGGTCCAGCGGCGGCTTTGGTGCTCCGACAAGGCTCGTCGACGGCGAAAGAGGATAAGAAGACGATGACTTGCAATTGATGATGAAGACGACAATGGATCTTGAGCCTGACGGCGGCGGAGGTCGGAGGGCGAGTTCGAATTGGCGTAGGCGGCTCGTGGTGCAAGGGGGTGTGACGGTTGCGAGGGTTATGGTGCCTTGTTTTTTGTTGAGGGAAGATCGAAGATGAAGTGGGAGAGGATTTTGGGAGTTGCAGAGGAGACGATAGGGAAGATAATGATGGGGACGATGATGAATGAACAATGTGGATTGTAAATTTTTATTTTCAAAAGGAATTTGTAGGATTTTGGGAACAGTGTAAATTTTTTTTTGTTGGGGAATGGATCTGGATTTGTTCAAGATCTAGGGTTTCAGATCTATAACTAGGGTTCTAGGAGATGAAACATTTTGAAGGGGATTGAGCCTAAGCTCTGATACCAAATTGATGTAAAACAGGATCGCAATCACTTTCAATTCAAATAAAAGGAAAAATTAGGGTTTTGAGAAAAGAGGAATTAGGGTTTGAGAAAATAATTAGATAAATTTGGGCTTCACACCCCTTACGCGGACTTCACACCCCTATCTCAAGAACTGAAAAGCTCAAGAAATATAACTGAAAATTTTTAATTTATTCATTGTCTACTATAAAGAAGTCTGAGACCTATTTATAGGCTTTACAAAAATTCGGTTACCAAATATCACCGATGTGGTACTAAAAAACACAATAAATAAAACAACTACACTCAAAATAGACTAAGGTATAAAACAATTGGTAATCTGAGTGAGGTCTTTATCAATGCTTAGCTTTTTTTTATGCTTGACTATTTATGCCTTATCAATTGTAACATGTTGGTTTAGTATGAATCATTAGCTGGGTTTAATACGTAGTTACTTGTCTAACAAATCAGATGCTAGTGACTTGTACTGAGTGGATAATTGATGTTCATCACCAAATGTTCAATCTTGATAGCAAGAATGATATCCGGGAACCTGCTATGAATGGTTTTTTGTTGATCATAGGAGATTCACTCAACAGATAAGACTAAAATCACTTAGAGGTGAATAGGTGATATGCTAATCAATGCGGAAATTAAAAACTTTAACCAGTAATTCAACACAAATATGATCTCATAAATGATGTCAAACTAACAACCAAGAAATGAAATCGTATACCCCGTGAAAGGTTCTGAACTTTTCCTCGTGATTTCTCTTAATAAATTTATATAGGAGTTGAGGTGCTTAATTACTTTCTTTGTTAAAATGAGTGCAAATACATAAAATGATATCAAACATAAAAATAAGCAATTATAATAATGCAAGATGTTAAACAAGAGTGAATATGAGAGAGATAAGCAATCGTAAACACGATAAATTTGTTTCGAGGTTCGAGCAACTTGCTTCACGCCCCCGCCTTCACCGCAATGATTTTCACTATAACCTATCCCACAAGATCACTCGGTGCTACAACACCTACAAGCTTCCTCACTCGTCCTCACAAAAACTTTAACAATGAGCCCGCAAGCTCGATTGAGGCTGCAACCTCCAAACACTCAAATATGTTGATTTAACACTTGTGATTAACTTTGATCACAAACAAAATACTCTCACATACAAGAACCTTATAGGATAGATGTAGAGATGATAGCTCAGGCTTGTGTGAGAAACTTAGAGAATTGGATTTGAAAAGCACTAGAGACTTTCACAAGAGATTTTAGAATTTAACACTTAATTTTTTTTGAAAACTTGTTTATAAAATACTCGCTAATCACTCCTATTTATCGGAGTAAGTTAGAGACAAAAACCAGTAAGTCTAGTAATGAAATACATGTTAAGAACATGAAAAACCTAGTACAAATGAACTTGGACAAGTTTGGATACAAAACTAGCTGTTAGGGGTCAAAATAGGCAAGTTGACTGTCTGACTGTTGACAACAGGATCATACATGTCGAAAGGCGTATCTTAATAGTCAAAATTTTTAAATCCAACACAAGCACTGTCGACAGTTGGGTATAGCTGTCGACAGACTAACTCTCTGTTGAGTCCCCTGTCAACAGTTATAAATGGCTGTCGACAACTGAGACACTCTCAGCCTGTGCACCCATGTATCAGCAGTCGACAACAGCATATAGCTGTCGACTGTCCTGGTACATTGGATATTTAAAAAATATTTTTGAAAAGATTTTTAAAATCAAAATAATTCCTATAAAATCTACAAAAATAAGTTCATATAAATACTTTAGAACACCAATATGTATGATTAAAAAATTCAAAACATATTTCAAACTTCTTTTTGCAAATTGAAAATCATTTTGAAATAAAACTAAACTTTAAACACACATTCATTTTCAATTTAAACTCATCAAACCAATAAAGAAACTTGTCTTTGAACTTGAGCAATCAAATCTCTACACTAAACTTTACAAGACTTCTAAACACTTACAAACTCTATAAACAAGTCTTCATCTTGATCTTCATCTTCAATTTGACTTGATCCAAACTTTTGATTCTTTGAGCTTGACTCCTCATTGAGTGTTAGATGTATTCTTTATGCTTAAGCTCTTGAATCAACACTTGTTAGTTTTAAAACTTGACTTTGAGTCTTTTGTTGAAACTAAATAATTAAACTAAGATTTTGATTAAAATATGAAACTTAAACATGCAAGATCATTAGTACTATAATTTCATGAGTTAATCATCATCAAAACTAGAATGATTTGCTTTTGGGCCAACAATGTCCCCTTTTTAATGATAACAAAACTCATGGAGTTTATATGTATGGAGTAGAGAAGAATTCTATAATAGCTACTCTTTAACTCATGCACAAACATAAATATATAAAGATATACAATAAGCTCTAAACGCAAACAAAATATTCATAAACAAGCAAACTACATGTGTAAAACATGAAACATGCATAAATAAAATTTCAAACTTCTCTCCCCTTTTTTGTCATTTTATTAACAAAGAGGTAAAGAAACCAAAACACATTTTAAATATCAATTAAAATTTTTGTCCATTGAAAATTAATTCTGAAACATAATTCTAGATACCAATATCTATATTGAAGCAAAACCAAGTTTATTATGAAATCAATTGTAAATAAATAGATACCATGAGAAAATTCCCAATTTAAATATCAATTGCAACCAATTGAAATCAAAACAATAGATACTAATTTTATCAAAACAAGATAAATACTACTTACAATAATTGATACCAATTGAAAGTTTGAACAATTTTACTAAAAGAAAAATATTTTGTCAAAAAGAAGGAATTAAAAAAATTAAATTAAAGAATTTTCTCATCTTTTTTTGAAGGAAAAAAACTAATGCTTAAGCTTAAAAAAATAATGATACCGATTGAAATGAAATTAAGTTTAGCAAGAGATTAGTTTATGCTAAAGAACATGGACAAAAACATGCATGAATAATTTTTTTTTTTAAACAAGCATAATCAATCAATCATATATATATATGTATGGAATCAATTGTAATTTAAAGCATACGTATATAGATAAATATGAATGAGTATACAAAAATTAAATATCATGAATATTGAGTGTATCTCATTGCTATAAACAACCTAACATGCACATGTATAAGGAATAATCAACTAAAATATAAAGGCATGATCACCTAATCAACCGCCCATTAAGAGTAGATATTTTCAAAAATAACAATACGATAATAGTTAAAAATAATTTGAAAATACTTTGAAAATACTACCAAGATATGAATTTAAAAAACATGTATAAAAGTAAGAATTATCAAAACTAGGATATACACCTAGCTAAACTAGAATTGAGTACACAAGAGATATGAATTAAGTCTGGCACAAAGTAAAAGTGTATCTCAAAAGGTATATAAGTATATCATAAGTTCTCAAAATTTGCATGTATAATAAACAAGATTTTGAAAACTTAAGAGCTCAAACACATTACTTATGTGTTATCAAAACAAGATTCAAGTATATTGAGATAAATTACTTTAATTTATTTAAAAAATAGTTAGACATGTAATCATCTTGATTAGTGGGAACAATAAGTTTCAATAGTAAACATATATCTACTAAAGATAATCATGTAAATTCGATTGAACACATAAAAACAACTTTCAAGATAAAAAAGCACAAGCATAGCCAACAACAAACTCATCTTTAAGTATAAAATAACATATGATAGAGTTTAAGTTACTACGCTAGCATATTAGCATTTAAGCAAATAAAATTTCTTAAAATGGAGGATGAGATGATTACCAATACCGATATAGCCGACTTCATTTCTCCAAACCAAAGGTAGTCTTCTCACCTTAACTCTTGAATAATAATGCATTCATTGATTAGTCCATCAAGCTCTGATTTCATCCATTATCAAGGCACCAACTCTTCACGCCTTGAGAAAGAAAACACCTACATTAAATAAAATCGGTGTGCCTTTTGGTACCCATAATTTCTTAGATACTTGGATGTATACATTTCGGACCTAGACATTATTCTTAATCACATGCATTTATCATAGCAAAAATTAGCTAAATGGTTTTTGCGGTCGCAATGTGTACAAGTGTACACTCTAGCATGAGTATGAACATGATGTGCATGTGACATATGTCATGAGGTATGTGCATGATGGTGTGAAACTTGTTTCTTGTGAAATATGGATTTCAAATCTATTATAATCAAAAGCACATTGGCTCAAAGTAGAACTCAAACAATCTATTAATTTTTCATAAGATAAATCTCATTTTTTTAATAGAAGAAGAAGCAATATTAGCATGAGAAGTGTGAAAAACAAAATTCTTTTTGAATTTATTTAGAGAAATATGCAACTTTTTTTTTTAAATAATATCAAATTGAGTTTTCAAAGCATCCTTTTCTTTTAAAACAAAATCTCTTTTTTTGGAAATCAAATCAATTTGGTTTTTTAAAAAATCATTTTCATTTTTCAATGATTCATTTCCTTCAAAAATAACATTCAATTTAGAAGAGAAGGAAACATTCTCTTTTTTCAAAAATGAATTTTCTTTCAAAACAATACTCAATTTTGAAGAATCATTTTCATTTAATAAAGACTTGTTTCTTTCTTCCACTTCTTGTTTTCAATTTTTAACAAAGCATATTTTTCAAGTAGTTCTTGACAAAACATGAAAAGTATCATATGATATATTTTCTTTTTCATCAAATTAGATTCCGAGTTTACCTCAAAAGTGTCATCCCCTTGAACTATGAAGCACACGTTGGAAGTATCACTTTCTTCTCCCGAGTCTTTTTCTTTGTCATTTGAAGTTTGTTCGCCAAGAGAGATCAATGTATTCCAAATTACAAAAGCGGATTCAAAATTGGTGACTCTAGAGAGATCATTTAGGGTTTGTTTTAAAACATAAGTAGCTTTTGCATTAGCCTCATGATATTTATCATTTAATCGATTTAATTCTTTAATAGTGGCAAGATGAACATTCTTTCCGAGGGATTGAAGATATAAACACATCTTAATCTTTCAAGTTTGAAAGTTTGGAATATCGAACATAGGTGGATCAAGAAAATTCACAAGTGTGTAAAAAAGAATGTGATTAGCAAAAATTAGAATCATTCTATGGTGGTTAAACTGATAATCAAGAGCACTTGCTCTTATACCAATTGAAATCACCTGAAGGGAATGAATAGGTGATATGGTAATCAATGCGAAAATTAAAAACTTTAACCAGTAATTCATTACAAATATGATTACATAAATAATGCCAAACTCGCAACCAGGAAATGACGCTATATATCTCGTTAAGGGCTCTGAACTTCTCCTCGTGATTCCTCTTAAATAAGAGTTGAGGTGCTAATTGCTTTCTTGATTAAAATGAGTGCAAACATATAAAACAATATCAAGTATAAAGATAAGCAATTATAAGAATGCAATATATTAAATAAGAGCGAATATGAGAGAGAGATAAGCAATTGCAAACTCTGGAGATTTGTTTTGATGTTCGAGCAACTTTCTCTTCGTCCCCGCCTTATCGTAATGAATGATTTTCACTATTACTGATCCCACAATATCACTCTGTGCCGTAACACCTACAAACTCCCCTCACTCGTCCTCGCAAGAACTTCAACAATGAGCTCGGAAGCTCGATTGAGGCTGCAACCACCAAACAGTCAAATACAATGATTTAACACTTGTGATCAACTCTTGATCACAAACAACATACTCTCATATACAAGGACTCTATAGGATAGATAGGCTTGTGTGAGAAAATTAGAGAAGAATTGAATTTGAAAAGCAATAGAGACTTTCACAAGAGATTTTAGAATTGAACACTTGAAAATCATTTTCAAAACTTGTTTATAAAACACTCTCTAATCACTTCTATTTATAGGTGTAAGATAGAGATAAAACCCAGTTAAGTCTAGTAATGAAAAACATTTTAAAAACATGAAAACTCAGTACAAATGAACCTGGACAAGTTTGGATACAAAACTAGCCGTTGGGAATCAAAACGGGCAATTTGACTGCCTGACTGTCGACAACAGACTCATGCCTGTCGACAGACAAATCTCAACTGTCAAAATTTTCAAATCCAACACAAGTACTGTCGACAGTTGGATATAACCCTCGACGGACGAAGATAGACCAACTCTCTGTTGAGTCCCCTATCGACAGCTATAAATGACTATCGAGAGCTGAGACACTCTCAGCTATGCACTCATGTATCAGCAATCGACAACAGACTATAGTTGTCGACTGTCCTGATATTGGACACTTTAAAATTATTTTTGATTTTTTTTAAATCAAAATAAATTTCTATAAATTATATAAAAATAGGTTCGTAAAATACTTTAGAGCACCAATATGTATGATTCAAAAAAATCAAAACATATTTCAAACATGTTGAACTTCTTTTTGTAAACTGAAAACATTTTAAAATAAAACTAGATTTTATAAAAAGTAAACTTTAAACACAAGTTCATTTTCAATTTAAACTCATCAAACCAATAAAGAAAACTTGTGTGTGTGAGAGTTTGAGTAATCAATCTCTACACTAAACTTTACAAGACTTGTAAACAGTTACAAACTCTATAAATAAGTTTTCATCTTGATCTTCATTTTCAATTTGACTTGATTCAAATTTTTGATTTCTTGAGCTTGGTTCCTCCTTGAGTGCTAGATGCATTCTTTATGCTTGAGCTCTTGAATCAATACTTGTTAGCTTTAAAAGTTAACCTTGAGTTTTTTGTTGAAGTTAAACAATTGAACTAAGATCTTGATTAAAATCAGAAACTTAAACATGCAAGACCATTAGTACTATAACTTCATAAGTTAATCATCATCAAAAGTAGAATGATTGGCCTTTGAGCCAACAAAGGCAGTCTCTTAAATGTACTTGAGTCAATTAAGGAGTAAATCACTAGTAGAAAGCACTTGTTGGAAATTTGAAGAATTTGGGAGAAATCGGTCACTTCTACTTTAGGAATCTGGGTGTACTGAAACAGGTACGGGTTTGGGATGATACGGGTATGATGTTATACGTTTACGTAGATACAACAAATCCTGAGGATCTAGAACAACAGTACATTGTGAACACAAAAATTATAAAATTAAATATTTGTATGAGTTAATATTATTTATCTATAACAGATTTTGTAAGGCCATAATGGTTGAAAAAGCACTATTACTCAGGTATATAAATATTTCCAAGTTATATATTTTAGTAATTGCCAGAGTAATTGTATAAAGTGAACAAATTATATAAATGCATCTACAAGTCAAATTGGATTGCAGACCTATAATTTATCCATTCCAATTTTAATTTCTTAGTCTGGGTACAACGCTTATACATCTTTACTTTGTCTCGATACATTATAAATTTTGTATACATAATAGAAGTGTCCATCAAGTATCCAAGGATTGGATGTGCATAAGATACAGATACATTTCCTTTATCAAAGTATTTGGCAACACATGTAGGAACAACCCTCAAAATGGTGTTTACGGTCTCAAGTTTTTTCAGAAAAAACTACAAGTACTAACTACTGGTAACTGTCATGATCTGGTATCTTAAATAGTTGGAAAATCCAGATAAAGAAGCTCTATGGTGGTGTCAGCACATGGTATAACATGCATTCTTTCCAGTGTAAAATTGATTAGTATTTCAAATATATTAGCAAAGTTCTGCTTATATGGATAAGAATTTGTCATAAAAAATGCATAAATGTGAAATCACACATTTATCTGTAAAAAAAAAAAAGCTCATGTCTATAACTAATTCATAAACAGGCAGCTTTCCACTGTCTTGAAATTCGTAAGGTTTTAGCGAGCAGTGAAAAGTCAAACTGGCAAGCTTGATGATAAGCGAGAAGACTATTCCCAGTTACATTTTTATCTCCTAGAGTCCTCCTCAAGGTCCACTAACAACTAGAAAGAACGGCATTTGAGATTGTTATGACTCATTAAACCATCATATCGTTCAAGTTTCTGGATTGCCAATGATTAGTCCAATCCTATTAACAGGAGCAGGTCACATTACGTACCTTTCCTCTTTTTTTCTTTATTTTTTTGGAGATGACATTAAATACCAATTTGTATTCTTCGTATTTGTAGGAATCTGGTCTTATGTGAGCCATTTGAGATCCAGAGTCAGGCTGTGATGTTATCAGTCAGTGAAATCCACTGGAAGTAAAATCCACTTGATGTGATCAGTCAGTCAATAGATGGTCAATGATTTTGAGTACATAATACTTCTTAGAAGTAAAATCCACTGGATCTTTTTAGTGACATTTGCAGTAGAGGCTTTCTCAGCTGGGATCAAATCTTTCCCTTTTCTTTGGCTAAATGATTTCTGAAGATGCTTGTTAATGCCAAACAAGTCAATGTAGTAACCACATTAAGGGTCTGTTTGGTTGTCGTAATTAGCCGTAATTCGTAAGTTGCAATTGGTAAAGTCTTTTACATTTGTAAATGAGTTACATGCATTTAAGCTTTATGGTGTTTGGTTGGTAATATAAAGTTGTAAGTGGAAAAGTGTATTGTGCTTTACGGTGTTTGGTTGTCGTAATGTGTAAATCGTAAGTGAAAAAGTTGATCACAAAATTAACTATTTGGTGATTTAAAAAGTTTTAATATTGCAAATAAATATTAAAAATGTTAAATATTAAAAAATTTTAATATTAACATAAAAAAATAATACAAATTTGCATGACCACAAAATTAACTGCATCTGGGCTGTAAGTGAGGGGTAATTGGGTTACAAGTGAGGGGTAACTGGGTTGTGTAAGTCTTTTACGAATTACGGTCCAAACAAACGCCGTAGTTGTAACTGGGTTGTAAGTCATTTACGAATTACGGACTTTTACGCGAAACAAACGGCCCCTAAGTTTAGCTATGAAGAATGAGAATTGTAAAGGTGTTCCAGATTCCATTCCCTCAAATGCATTATTCAAATGTTTTTTATTAAATAATTTTTAAAATGGTACTTTTGAACTCATATGCTTCTTCATTCAAAGTTGTCATTGGAATTAGAATTGTACGGATAATGGACCCTTTCATATAATTTTACTGGCTAATGTTATAAGATCTGGAGAAGACTTGCAAGAAAAGAGAACCGAAAAGGGGACAAAATAAGAAAGAAAAAAGGGAAAAGGAAGAAGAACAAGTGATACTCTTGAGGAATTGTCTAGAGATGAATTCAACTACTAAGTGGTCACAATTAACATTGTGCTTCTATCTGTCCGTAGAATTTATTGAACTCAGAATGGTGGTAGTTTCTTTGTCCTTGTCCTTGTCCTTGTCCTTGTGATGTTCTTCCGGGAATCACTCCCTCTTCTTTTCCATTCCTTTTGATAGAGCTTGAAATCCATGCTTGGTATTAATTAGGGCGATTATTTGTAATAAGAACTCAGATTTATGTTACCAGTCATCTGAAGAAATACTCTTAATATGTTCAAGTGATGTTTATTAACTTGGTTTCTTATGCTTATATTTCTTCTTGTAGAGTTAGGAAACCTAGATAAAGTTTAAAGAAAAGTAGTCAAGGAAAAGTTCTACTTGAGGAGATATGGTAGTGGTGGCAATGGGTCAGATGTAGGTTGTATCCTAGAAGATCCACATGAGGATCCATTTTAAATTCTAAGGATGCATCCACCAATCCAGACCCACAAAGAAATCTAAAGTCCCCTTGAGATCCAAATCCAACATTCTAAGGATGTATCCGTGATGCGGACATCCAATCAAGATAAAAGAGTCGAAGAGATGGATCCAAGAAGTCTCAATTCGAGTTGAAGAAGTAGTAGAGTTTTGAATATTTTTCTTTCTTTATTTTTGATTTTTTTAGTTTCTTTATTTTGTTTTTTTTAGTTTCTAAAATTTAGATTGTAATTTTATTTTGATTAGGAGTATGAGTTTTAGTTGGATTCTTATAAAAGCCCATATAAGGCTCTCTTATATCAACAATAAGCAATGAAGATTTTTGAGAAAATTATTTTGCGTGTTTTTTTATCTCATTATTTAGGATTTATTCCTAATTATCCTAAAAAAAACTTAACCCTAAATTTCTCTCTCTTTCCTGCCTCTCCCTTAAAGCAACACAAAAACTCTATCTCCCCACCTCTCCTCTCAACCAACAGCACCCAACACTCCTCTCCCTATCAATCACCTCCTCGTCTTGTCCACGACCTCTGCCAGCGCCCTCGACTTACCTCTCGTCAACGCCAACGTCATCAGCAGTCGACATCACAACCATAACCTCAACCACCGCAGTCTCGTCTTTCCTCAAGTCTCTGTGATTCTCAGTAGGTTATTTTTCTTAACACGGTTTATTTATATATGGGTTTGATTTTCGTCTCTACTATTTATCGATTATATTTGATGCCACTGAAATCATGAGTTGTGAGGTTCTGTTCACTTTGAGTCTACTAGTCATCTATATTGATTTTACAAGTTTTGCCATCATAACAAGTATCTGCATCACTTTATTTTAGATTTTGAACGGTAACATTACACTTGCACGTTTTGTTAAATCCATCATCTTGCATTATTAGTTTTAATTGTTTTCCTACTCAAGATCGTAATAGCTGGTAAAACGTAGTAAAGTTTATCATATTATTGATTTCTGATTCACACGTATCACGTTTCACATCAATCCGTCAATCCAGACCCACTAAGAAATCTAAAGTCCCTTTGAGATCCAAATCCAGTAATTTGTAAGATTGAGATTTGGGTTTCGAATTATTCAAACTTAATTCTATCTAAACATTACAGACTACAGACTCCATTGAAAATAAATAGAAATTGGTACGCTTTCTTACTCAAACTTGTTTTTTCATTTTTAATTATACAGAAATATTAGACGTATATAAACATAACCAAATAATCTTATATGAATTATGTTTACAACAGAAAAGATCATTTAGATTGAACTAAGTGAATTAAGCTGCAAAATTATTTATCTGGGCTATTGGGTTTGGATCCTTAAGCATCCTCCTCCAGATCTAAAAACTAATAAGGAATCGGGTTTATTTCTAGGATACATACACTATTCGGTAAGCACTTGGATGCAATTTTAAGGATTTAGCCTGAAAGTTCAGTCTGATCCATTTCGGATTAGCGGGACCCAGTTGTCACCCTTAGGATATGACCTTGGTATTATATTATAATGGCTGGAAAAACATCACTCACAATATTGATCAATATTGTTGTTGTTCCTTAAAAAATATTAACTTGCACAACAGTTACAATAAAAAAATCATTATATTACCAACTTATGCTATACAATGCCATAAGGGGGCTGTTTGATTAGGGGTGGAAGTGAGGAAGTAGTAATAGTTCCCTTTGGAACTTGAGATTGGTTAGTAAGTTTTTCGGTGTCTGGATGTTGTTAGGAAGGGTGGTTTAAAAATGTTATGTCTTTTGCGATGTTTGGATGGTAATGTGGGAGTGAAAGTGAAAAAATTGACTACAAAGTTGACCGCAAAATAAAATTAAAATAAAATTAATTAAAAATAAAAATTAGACTGTAATTAGAATGCTAGTGAGATTTACATGATCACAAAATTAACTGTTTTGAGTTACAACTTGTTACAAATGAGATTTACATGATCACAAAAATAACTGTAGCACCTTAGAAGTAAGGAAATAATTGTGTTAAATAAAAAGAGAAAAGGAAAAAGAGTTTTCTCATTGTTCTTTTCCGGTATTTAGATAGATAGGAAAGTGAGAAATGACACTTTCTCATTTCTTTACTTCCGCCCACTTCCTTGAATCCAAACAGCCCCAAGATCAACTCTCTGCACTATTGGCGACCGTTGGATGAGTAGACTCTCCATACCTTGGCTATCTTTTCATGTTTTTACAGAGTAGTCTATAGTTTTGATAACATTAGGTGGTCCACCCTCCTTGTCTTGACACATCAGTTTGATTATTATTTTTTGGGGGGGAGAAATTGATGTGCCCAATTGGGTGCGGTCACCAGGATCCTAATCCTGGAAATCCTCTCCTGTTTTTGCTCTGCCGTCAACCACTCTAGCAAGATCCTGATCCTTAGATTAAATATAAACTTTCTGATGTAATTTTCCAAGCGGCCACATGGTTATAGTTTCAACTAAACACTGGATAGTATTACTTACCCATAAATTATTTACTTTGGACAGCATATATCCTGGTTGCTTCATACATGTACAACTTAAAATTTTCAAGCACCCGTTATTTATTTAAAAAAAATAAAAAATACTGTGCATTCTTTTACGCTGATTGGACCCACTATGCCTAACTCTTGTCTCCTACGAATACCGGTTGTCTCCTCCACTTCCACTTCTCTGTTCTTATATCTCCACAGATATTGTAAATCCGCAGCCTAACCATCATCTCTATCTCTTGCTGCATCTCTCTCTGCAGAAGGTCTCATTGTTAGTACTGAAGCCTACAAAGATGCTCATCAAAAGAGTGTACAGGTAAAAGTCAATTCTTTCATATATTCGTTCTGTATCAATATCTTTATAATTTGTCTATACTGAAGCGTCACGCCTATTTGTTGTTGCAGGCCATGAAAGAGCGAATGAGCAACCTTGCCCAGAGCCTCGGAGTGCCACCAGGCCTGAGCGAAGGACTCAAGTAAGCGGGGATCAGCATCATATCATTCAGGCAACAGAAATGCACTTCAATTTTGTAAACTAGCAATTGGCAAAGTGACCACATTCATCGCTATCACGAAACTGTAACCTTTTCCAATCCGAGTGCAAACTACTGGCGACAGCAAATACATCGGTGTTCTTTGTCATTATTGCATCAAAATTTACCGAGCTGTTTATTAGGTTTTTTTTTTTTTTTTTGGTGACAATAACTCCACTTTATGTGACGGGCGAATATGTACTCTCTTCTAGATATTGACTTGCTCCATTGAAGTTGGTACATTTGATGCAGATTGTCTGAGCACATCTTTGAATGTCATGAGGCATATTGAGAGCTTTGCCTTGTAAATTTTGTGCCGTAATTTAGTAAGTTTTAAAATAAGGTTGTTATTATGTTATATGCCAAGCTGTGTTTTGCAATCGAAATTGGGGTATAGGGCTACAGGGCTTGTCTCCAAAGAGTAAAAATTTACTTCACACCCCCATTCAAAAAACTAGTGCAAGGGTAAGTGTTTGCTCCCTATAAGAAAGGAACAAATTGCGTGAAACTTTTTATAGTAACCGTAAGTTTCCCTTAAACTTTCAACTCTTGCTTGAAATACTTGTATGACAAGTGTTAAGGGTTAAAACCAAGCTATTTTTGTTGCCAAACAAGGCTCAAGTTGCAGAGGAGTAAAGATTTTAACCTTATTGTAATAAAAATTGAAATAAATGTATCAAAAAAAAAATAAGCAACATCTTCCTATTTTATCTTAGATAGAAATAAATGATTTTATTTATTAGTATTATAATTAAAACCAACTGAACAAAGTGAGGGATGATTTCTTCTGTGCCTCCTTTAGAAATTGTGTTCGTCTGTCTGCCTCCTCTCCTCTCTCTGCTCCTCTCCCTCCTTTTCTTTGCTCCATCGTAGTCCCCACCCCCGGGCGATCTTGTCCTCACCGTGCGAGCCCTCCCTCCTTTTTCTTCCTTCTTTCTCCTCCTCCTCTTCAGACCCCCACCCCCTCGTTGCCGTCGGCTGGTTTCCCATCGATGACAACGGTAATCTAATTAAAATAACACAAAAAAAAATGACATTTGGTTTAAGTGGTTTTGTTCTCGTTTTGGGTGCGAGATGTCCCGAGTTTAGTTCTGGTGATGCCCACAATCATTTTTTAAAAGTTTATTTATTATTTTTTGGCTCAAAGTACTGGGCCCCACATGGTTTCTAAAAGTTCCGGTCATCCCCAGTCGGCCTACCAAAGTCGTTCCCCGACAAACCTTTCCCCGCCACGTTTCCTGCCGCTTCCGTACAAGAAAGCGGGCCCCACTCCCCTTCGCACATCAACCTTAATCTCGCCATACAATATAACCACATCATCATCATCATCGTCATCATCTCTCTCTCTTCTCTCTCTCTCTCTAACTAATGGCGGATTTCAAAGACCCCCTCCTCCCTCTATCACCCAATAATATCTCGAACCCGAACCGCCTGGACTTCCTCCACGTGAAGAAGCGCGGGCAGGGCCTCCGCTCTTGGATCCGGGTCGACGCCGAGACCGGGTCGTCGACCCACATCGAGGTCGACAAGTTCACCATGATGCGCCGCTGCGACCTCCCCGCCCGCGACCTCCGCCTCCTCGACCCCCTCTTCGTCTACCCCTCCACCATCCTCGGCCGCGAGCGCGCCATCGTCGTCAACCTCGAGCAGATCCGATGCGTCATCACCGCCGACGAGGTCCTCCTCCTCAACTCCGTCGAAGGCCTCGTCATCGATCAGTACGTCAGGGAGCTGCAGCGGAGGCTCATCGTCTCCGGCTGCAGCGGCGGAGAAGGAAGAGGCGGCGGCGCGGCGGCGCTCGCGGCGTCGGACAACCCAGATTATTTGCCGTTTGAGTTCCGGCGCTCGAGTTGCCCTAGAGGCCGCCTGCACCTTTCTCGACGCCCAGGTAACCAAAAAAAATTGATTTTTTATTCTTCTTGACTGTTCGCTCCTGATTCTTTATTAAATTCTGTTTCATGCTAGAGTGATGGCATTTTCTTAGTAAAAATTGGTTTTTTTTTATTTATTCTTTCCTTTTTTAAAGCATCCTGGCGACCGAATTAAGGAATTGATCGAATTTTTATGGGTAGTTTCACATTTTGATTATAAAGAGAAAGTTGTGTTCTCTATTAACTTCAGATGTCATGTTAGTATTATTGAAAACTGTAGCAATGCCTTTATTATGCATGTAGATACAGTAATTGAGATTCCTTTAAATTCTTCACTATGAGCTTGTTACTATTTGATGTAGGACACTTGTTCCTACTTAAAATTGGACATGTTGATCCTATCAGACAAAATATGCGTCTCTATCCTTAGAATTTGCATGGTAAATATTTTGGGTGCAGACAATGAATGGTGGAGATATCCTTCAGCATTCATAGCATTTCAGCAAGCTCACATGTACATTTTGTATGATTGTTGACAGATGTGCAGAAAAGAGGGCTTTGTTGGTTTGTGTTTCAAACTTGTGATGCAATGTGTTCCAACAGTAAAATGAAGTTCCATAGAATAATTAGTAGGGATATAAGCTTGTTTAATTGAAAAACTTGAGGAAACAGGGTAGAGGAGTTGATTTGAGATACCTACTACAAATCTTTCACGCGTAATTCAGCATTGCATTCAGGCATAGCTGATATTGAAAGGAAGATGAGAGGAACTCAATGGGTCGAGGCTCCCCTGTAGTTCTTCTTCAATTTCCGTAGTAGTTAAGGATCAGAGATCCTATGTTTTGAAGCATTACATGTATGCTACCCTGAGATCTTTATGTCTTGAAGTATCTCATATTGGCCAAGAAGGAAAAAATGATTGAGTTCATGATTCCTTCATGGGGTATGTATGCTACATCTAAGCGCTTCATCTGTCATTCACATTAAATACTCATTATACCTATTGTTGGCTAGTTTATAATAAAGATCGGCTTATATTTTCTTATAAGATAAGTTTTGATCGCTATCTCGTGTTCAGGACAAATTGGTAGCTTGCTGTCTATTTTGACAGTCAAGTGCCAGTATGCAATTCATAGATGATGCAGGATTTTAGTTCCTTGTCTTTTTGCCAGATTTATTGGTTTATGCGGGAGAAAATTCTAGTCTAGGAATGAAGTCAATGAACATTTAATTCAATCTAAGAGACACACACACACACACACACACACGAGAAATGTAAATCAGCTGACACAGGAGGCAACTCCCTCTTATGTCGCACTCTCCTCACGAGAGAAATGTAAATCAGCTGACACAGGAGGCAACTTCCTCTTATGTCGCACTCAAAAATCATATTTTCTGAGTGAATTTTTAAGATCCGACCGCACATTATCATCTTCATATTCTAAGATATACACAAATAAAAAATCAAGTGATTTGAAATTCGTTTACTCATTGATCTAATCGTTCCATTTTGTTCTATTGTTAAAAAATCGTTAATGTTTGAACCCAAAGAAAATGGAGTAAACAAACTTCAAATCACTTGATTTTTTATATGCGTATATCTTAGAATATGAAAATTATAATGTGCGGTCAGATCTTGAAAATTCACTCGGGAAATTGATTTTTGAGTACGACATAGGAGGGAGTTGCCTCCTGTGTCAGCTTATTTACATTTTCTCTCTCTCTCTCTCTATATGTGTGTGTGTGTGTGTGTGTGAGAGAGAAACTTCCTGTATACTAACAACAACCAATATTTTGCAAGGTAACTACTTCGATTGATAGTTATCACATTCAAAGTTTTATAATGCATATGTGGTCAAAGTTGAGTTTCTTGATTTCATAGTTGGTTGCTGTGAGATGAAATACTGTTAAAAGATTTAAACATAATTCATGAATCTATTTATCCTATAAGTATACTTAAACAGTTTGATATATGAATCTATAAAATAGATTCTGCCAGGAAAAATGGACTTGGATGGTACTATACTTCTGCAGCATCTCTAATACAACGGATTATGCCCGTAACTTGCCTCTACCTATTATGGAATAACTTGTTGAGCTATAGATCAATTCGTATCTACTGAATTATTTTCCAACTCCATGAGTACATAGGAGCATTGATCTTTTCCCTGTATCTTTTGGCAGCACCAATTTGTTGCTAACCTTCTCGCACACAAAATCTGTGCAATCTGTGTCAGAAGCTCTATTATGTGTTCATATTATTTTATAAGACAAAGTAATTTACATAATATGTGCAAGCAACTATCCCATTCTGGTGTGTGAACCTCAAATTAGTTCCCTATGAATCATATTTCATTAATCATATGGATTAAACATGAAAATCTTGTCTTGTTAAAGATTGGAACTCAGTCAATGCCTGGGGATCAAATTGTATCCGATAAATAGAACTAGGTGAACACAAAAAGTTGTGTTTAATATGTGGACAAGGTAACCAAATTTAATACATCCAGATCATAATAACATGTGTTCATTGTATAATCACGTCAGTGAACTAGTGTTGCATATACTTTTTATGATCAATAAGCCACAATAACTGAGCATGTTCGTGCTTATGCAATAATCATGTGCAGGGTCCACCAGAAATTACAATAGTCAAGATCATTACATCAACCTTGGGTAAGTATTTAATGGTAATATTGTTCGCTTAATTTAGGTTGAATAGCTCAGGTTAGAATTTGCATGGTAAATACTTTTAGCATCTTCGTCTGTAAACCTAGTTCATAGAATCTGTATAAAACGATTAGGTCACAGTGCTGAGATTTGGTATTCAACATTATTACTAATAATAGCTCATGTATGTGGGTGCAAAATGATTAGTTGACAGTGTTTGGTGAAGCCCTAGATGGTGTTCTCATGTGTGCGTGCATATATGTGCATGTAGTTCCTATGATCTACTGATCTCTCATGTGCTATGAAAGTTTAGGAAATAATTACTGTAACCATGCAGTAGAGAAATGTCAGCCCATTTCATAGCTCACATTATATTGAAATTCTCTCATCTTCTGAAACAGGCAGCAGAGCTCCAAATTGAGGCATACCCACTGCTAGATGAGCTAACATCAAAGATCAGCACCCTAAACTTAGAACGGGTGCGTAAATTGAAAAGTAGACTTGTGGCATTGACGCGAAGAGTTCAAAAGGTACATAGACCCAGATGCAATGTTCATGCATACTTTTGTGTTTGTATCTTCACCCTGCTTCTGAATGCAAAGACGAAGCTTTGTTGGATAGGTTAGGGATGAGATAGAGCAGTTGATGGATGATGATGGAGACATGGCTGAAATGTATCTCACTGAAAAGAAGAAACGAATGGAATCATCGTTCTATGCCGAGCAGACTTTGCCAGGATTGAATCCTAATGGGCCCGGAGCATCTCTTTCTGCCCCGGTTTCGCCTGTTTCTTCCCCACCCGAATCCCGCAAGCTTGAGGCGACCGTGAGCTTCCCAAGGAGCAGGCATGAGAGTGTAAGGAGCTCGAAAGCGCCATGGAGCACATAGAAGAGTTGGAAATGTTGTTGGAAGCCTATTTTGTGGTCATTGACAGCACTCTCAACAAACTGACTTCGGTAATCAAACTCTCTGTTTGTGTGAATCTTATTGGATTTCTTTGTTTACTGATGGTTCTCTGTTTAGCTGAAGGAGTACATCGATGACACTGAAGATTTCATCAACATTCAGCTGGTACGATGATCTCCTCCCCCTCTGAATTTAACAAATGAATGTTTCTGTTTCGATGGGGCAAATTGACAAGTTTTTGCACTTTCAGGATAATGTCCGAAACCAGCTGATTCAGTTTGAGCTGCTACTGACAACTGCTACGTTTGTTGTTGCCATTTTTGGAGTGGTTGCTGGAGTTTTTGGTATGAACTTTGCGATACCGATCTTCGATGAGCCGGAAGCTTTTGAGTGGGTACTCATCGTGTCAGGTGTGTGGCGCGATCATCTTCTGCTCTTCTGCCTTCTTGTGGTTCTTCAAGTACAGAGAGACTGATGCCCCTGTAGACATAGATTGGCAGATTGCAACCATGGAGACGAAGGGGGAGACGGCGTTATGTTACATTTGTTGTGCGTTTAGTCACATACTACACAGGCAACTTTTTTTTTTTCCCTTGTATTTTTTTTTCTTCTTTTCTTTTTGCTGAAATTTTATTTTTATTCTTTGTGGGTTTAAAATCCGTATCTGTACATGTCAGCCCAAAAAAATTATAATGAAAAATATTTTTTAAATAAATAACACAAAATATTGATAGTTGTATGCATACTTGCATACATAATTTAGCCTCATACAAACATTTTCAACTTCTGGCGAGCAGGAAAGTTCTTACTTGAGTTTCTCAAGTTGGTAATCGTAAAATTCCATAGCAAACTGTTATCAACATTTCCCCCCCCCCCCCCCCCCCCCCCCCCCCCCCCCCCTTTTTCTTGAGGGATAACTGTTATGAACATTAGTAGTAAAACAATATGCAAATATTTATACAATTTTTCTTCGCATAAACAGCACTTTAAAACAAGATCATCATATAAATGTGAAACTATTATAATGTATCCAAATTCCAAAGGATCAGTGCCGGTATTTCCATAAGCAATTAAATCAAATCAAGACCCCAATCTCATATTTAAATGAAAAACATGAATATTAGTTAGTTCAACAAAATGTGTAACCTAGCCGATTCTCATGATTTGCTAGGTTATACGTTTGGGTTCTAAAAGCAACATGGGCATCAAAAAGTGCGGTAATTCCTCAGACTATTTGAGAGGTTGCTGTCCAGATGACAGCCTTTCCCGTCTTGCTCTATCAGCTTTCTCCAGGTAATCTTGATGTGATTGATGCTTCGATCCTACAGGAGAAAGCAAAAGATGTAAAGCCTATAGTAAATTAATATGTAACAAGAAATAAGTATGCATGTCAAAAGTTAAATTGCATCAGATGACAAACTTTTGAATTCGTAGGCTCTCAAACTCTCTCTGATCCCCCCCCCCCCCCCCCCCCACCACCACCACCACCACCTCTTCTCCAGCCCTAAAATCCCTCTCTCAGACTCTCTCTCTCTCTCTCTCTCCTCTGTGTCGCGCCGTCGTCGTCGTCACATGGTTGTCAACTTTTGAGTCCGGCGTCGCATCGATCCACATTGCGATCCTCATCTATCCTCAATTCCTCATCATCATCGATCCTCATCTCCCCATCGATCCTCATTGTCAAACTTTCGATCTCGATCCTCCTCCAGTCCTCCTCGTCTCCCCATCGATCGCAATCTCCAATGACAGAGGGCCCTTTCATCGTAGCGCACCGGAAGTCAGCCTCGTCGCCAGAAGTCAGGGATCTAGCGTGTCACCGTCTCGATCAACATCTATAACCAAGGATCTGTGTAAGTTGTTGGCCAAATCTAGGGTTTAGGCTCAATCAAGCTATATTGATCTTTGTCTCTCTGACGTCTTTGGATCTGAATCGATGTCCTTGATTTCAGAAATTTGTAAACACTAAACACAACATGAAAGAGAGTCGTCAACAACAACTGCCATCAAGCTCCCGGCCTCCTTCGGCGCCATCAAGCTCCCGGCCTCCTTTCGCGCCATCATCTGCACCTCAACCCACACCACCCCCCCCCCCCCCCCCCCCCCCCCAACAACAAAAAAAAAAAAAAAAAACATTGACAAGTGCCTCATCTTCAAGTTCAGTTGAGGTTAGTTGACGAATTTGCATTAGTATTAGTATTAATTTAAATTTTGGAGGTTAACTGTTGAATAAAATTTTGGCACTGCTCAGTTTTCTATTATGACATTATGAACTCTCCTGAAAGGCATGGATTGAATGTGACTCAAAATGCATGGATTTTTGGCCTTAATGTGCTTTTATCTGATGCTAGTATTTGAATGTGACTCAAACCGCAAACCAGACCGAACCGCAACCGCAAACCAGACCGAATCGCAACAAATATTTTGGTATGGTTTGAGTTCGGTTTGGAAGGAGTTCGGTGCGGTGCAGAATTTGAAACAGTTTGGTTCGTTTTGGTTTTTTTTTTTTAGAAAAATCGAACCGAACCGCCCGATGCCCAGCCCTAGTAGAGAGAAAGAACAAAGTTGTGGATTTCATGAACTTGCTAAATAATAAAATGAAATATGATATGCCAAGTGTAAAGAAGACTGAATTCCAGAAACAATACAAGGTATAAAAGTACATAGGTTTAATGAGATAATGTTGAATATGAGCAGCCAGAGAGAATACAACTAAATAGCTTGTGTGGACAATGATGAAGTGTTAATAATTACCAAGTTACAAGGGTGATTATTCAAATAGAAAGGTGAAGGCTTACCTACAAGAGTCATGTTCAGTACCAAAAGTGGAATAGAGAAGCTTTGATATGGTTCCATATGTTATGATGATACGAGCTAATATTTGCGGAGAGTGCATTAGTCTGGTTAAAGCCTATCATAAAATATTTCAATAAACGAAAGCTCAATTGTTGGAGATCTATTATTATCTTATTTGTAAGTTATGATGGCAAAAATGAAGAAAATAGGCAGATAGGGTTTCAGCCAAAAGATCAGGTGGATTGTTGATAAACTTTTGGATGAAGAAAGCAGACATCACAGCCACTTGAAGCTTTGTCCATCACAAATTAAAAGAGCATAAGAGGTTAGAAACTTGTTAAACTCTTCCAATATTAAATAAGTAGTGTGTACCTATGTTTAAAAAACTTGTTTCTAGATGCTGAACAAGTGGCATGCATCCATGTTCATGGACAATTTATAAGCTATCACACTCTCTATATGGTGCTCTTGCCCACTCAAGTGGCCACGACACTGAGAATATGATGTGTCACGGGATAAATAGCAAGTATCATGGAGGAATGATGAAATTTTCTTACTAGTGTGTGCTAGTAACCAACAATAATGCCTTTATCCTAAATAATTCAACTTTGTCAAGGGTCATCTCCTAAGCTAAAATAGGAAATATCATACCCTTATTTACTACCTCAGTATATGTTCATTTAGGTCTACCATTGGTCCTAGTTGCCGCTCCAATAAGCGCACATATTGGTCTCCAATCCACATGTCCAATCGACCACAATTGGATTCTCCCTCATTTTGTCTTACTCAAGCCATAAACCTCAAGAATGCAATTTTCGCTTTATCACATCTCCAAACTGTGTTCCTTGAATCCATTTCAGATTACTTCTATCCAAATACGATAATCTGAACTGGAATGCATACAGAACATGGTTTTTTGCTTGTGAATGCTACGGAGGGCGGGCGAGTGGGTGTGTGTGAATCAACCCTTAATATAGTCAGTCAGTCACAAGTTACATTATGGTGGATGTTGTGGAGAACATCCTCTGGGACATCATGTGAAAGCCAAATTCATACGAAACTCAAGCAAAAATTTCAAAAATTGACAAGAAGATCAACACATTTTGCCTCTATCAAAAGAGTGGATATTATACAAGATCCAAAAAAGTACATTGTGGTGGTACATTGGTTTGGCCAGAGACAGCGGCTTTTTTATGTAATTGGATGAAAATTGACTACGGCAGTGGAAAATGGACAAAATAATTGAATTAAATTGGTCAACTGATTTGTTTCCACATAGATTGAGAAGATATGATTGTCTTGATTAAAAATCAAAGACTCAAATTTGGTTGCTCTTTGTAGGCTGTCTAATGTCTAAACTGACATTACGATGTTACAGACTATTATCAGAAAGTATTCGACACGTAACCTAAAACAATTGATGGGGAAAATACATATTGGGATAAATCATCTCTCTCTCTCTCTCTCTCTCTCTCTCTCTCTCTCTCTCTCTCTATATATATATATATATATATATATATATATATATAGGGTTACTGTACCTCAGCCGACGGCTGAGAGAGTTTCTCAGCCGGCGGTGACGTGACTGAATATATGCCACATATCGGTCGCAGAGTGTAGGCGCCAAAAAATCAAAAAAATCCCACCTAAAGAATCATCAATCAAATTGACCAACATACCCCTTTTTTACTTCTAAACTAACAAAAACTCATCCACAAAAATTTTAACCCTTTTTTTTACTTCTAAACTAACAAAAACTCATCTATAACAAAATTTTACCTAAAAAATTTGTAATTTACAGAGAATTTTCTGTTGAATATATCTACAGTTATAAAATTTCCAATTCTACTACATCGAAATTATAATGGAAAAAAATTGGATCAAGATAATGTGAAATAAACAGCAGCAGTGAAAAGTAAAAACATGCTTGAAACATAAAAAAACTGTTATTTTTTATATAATTTTTATATTATTTTATTTCGTATTATTTTCAATTCATATAGGTTTAATAAAAGAAACTGAAATGAATAGAAAAATGAAATTTAATGTGGGGCAACCGTATATTGATTTTTCTATTACAAATGTACAGTGTAAAAAAATAATGAAATACAATGGTTAATTATTTTACAGATATTTTATAAATCAGATATTCTCGTAACTGCAACAATATTTATTTATATCACGACTGCGACCCCGCATTCCTTATTCGCATAGAAATAACAGACGAAACATGATATCGTTCAGCACTGCGACGACAGACGTTATCTTTTTTCACATGCCTTATGTAACAGAATTTTGATCGTTTTACAAAGTCTACGATCAAAGTCGCAGTCATAATATAACAAACTTTCGAACACTGCAACCATGGTCGCAGACTTAATATAATATAACTTTCAATTTTATATCACGACTGCGACACTAGTCGTAGTCATAGTATAATAAACTTTCGATCACTGCGACTATATTCGCAGACTTAATATAATATAACTTTCAATTTTATATCACTATGACCCTAGTCGCATTCTTTTTATAGTGCTTGTAACTAATATATTATCTCATATCTAAAAATGATATTTGTGCTCTTCCTTTTCAATTGATTTCAAAACTTTCAAAAACAATTCATTCTTGAATCATGTCTTCCCCATCTTCTTCCTCTGAACACTCAGATTTCAACTTCAATCATTCTCCCACCGGTCCTCTTTTTTCAAGGTATTCTAGTGAATCTGATACCAGTCTGGACTTCACTCCTTTTAACTATCTCACTACATCAAATAATATTTTATCTGATCCTCCTCTTCATGAGAATGATGAAGTTTTCATGGGGCTTAGTGAGGAGGAACTTATTCCTCTGCCACTTTACAGAGACATGCTTGATGAAGTATGTCCTCTGATACTGGAGGCTCGCTTTCTTTGAGCATATCTTTAACAGGTTCTTCTCGACAAGGATCGGACAAAGAGCTTGATAGAGACGATCCATTCTGAGAGTTTATCGATGAACCAAAGCACCCTCAAAAAGAGGAAGAAACTGAGGAGTACTGCGAGCTGGACGACGAGGAAGATGATGAAGAAATAAGTGATGAACAGGAAGACGAGGAGAATGAAGATGACGAATCTGCTTATGATGGTGATGACGACGAGGATTAGATTTCTAATCTTCTGATATTCAACGTTATTTTGTCTTCTTTTAAGAGCTTTTAATGCTCTTTTTTTTTATAAGGTCTCTTTCTGACCATATTATGTTATAAATAAAATTTACTTCTATCTGTAAAATAATCTTTCATATTTTTAAAATACATATAAAGTATACCGTATAGTTATTATTTCTGCATCTTATCTGCGATAATGATCGCAGTACTCAGATAATAATTACATATGAAACTGCGACCACGGTCGCTGTCCAGTCATAAATAGTTTGATCGTTTTGCATTCAATAAAGTTCATAACAGCTATCATAGTCGCAGTCCAAAATTAAACTATATAAACAAATAATACTGTGAACATGATCACAATCCTCTCAAATCAGTATATTTCACTGTATATCACAAATTAGAAAACTGCGACTGCTGTCCTTAAGCACTGCGACCATAGTCGCAGTCCTTATTCGCATGCAATATGTAAAAAATTCTTAATTTATAGGCGGCTGAGACAACAGTTACAGTGAAGAGTAAATATATAAAATCATACGTAAACTGCGACTATAGTATCAGTCCTTAGTCACTGTTATTACATTTAACCTAGCAAAAAAATCATCCACAAAATGTTGTCGTAAGCACTGCGACCATAGTCACAGTCCTTGATCGCATGCAATATGTAAAAAATAATTTAATAGTTTATAGGCGGCTGAGACAACAGTCACAGTGAAGAACAAATATATAAAATAATACGTAAACTGTAACTATAGTATCAGTTCTTAGTCACCGTTATTACATTTAACCTAGCAAAAAAAACATCCACGACATGCTCTCGTTAAGCACTGCGATCATAGTCGCAGTCCTTATTTGCATTCAATATATAAAAAAATAATAATAATTTATACATTACATGCGAAAAAAGTAAACTGCTACTATATTCGAAATCAGTAAAATTCTTACATATAATATCATAAAAATCTACAAATTAAATAATTATAGATTGCGATAAAGGGCGTTTTTAAAACTATTGAGAAATTATTTTATTGACCACTACGACCTTAGGCGCGTTCCTAAAATATATAATATCTGCGTAAAAAAATTAAAACTATTGAGAAATTATTTTATTGACAACTACAAGCTTAGGCGCATTCCTAAATATATAATATCTGCGTAAAAAAATTTAATAAAGAAGCATTCAAATTTGTTTCGTGATTTGATGAAGTTGGTCACAGTTTGGTCGCAGTTATAAAAGATAATTGTGACAATATTGACTAACGTCAGAAATATAAAAAAATAATAAACTATACAGATCCACTATCTTTTACCGCAGGGGCATTTAGTAATTTCAACTGTTTTAATAGGCGGGTCGTCCTTCCTAATGTGGCTAATAATGTGCCACGTCACCATAGGCTGAGAGGGTCTCTCAGCCGTCGGCTGATATACAAATTTGTGTGTGTGTGTGTGTATATATATATACATACCATGACTACTATGGTACCACTGGCTCTCTTTGTTCTCTACTCTCCTTGTATTAATTTCAATCAATTTTCTTCTTATTTTTAATCATTCATCTTCTTTAGCTTTAAATGGTGTTGGTTATGGAGCTAGAAACAAAAGTCAAAAAGATTCCAGAAGGGGTTGGGGGGGTGACCAGGTAGATATAATATGGCTATAGCAAATTCTGGTTTTTTTTTTTTAACAGGGATGAGCACTTAATAACTGTTAAAAAGAAGATATCGAACACAATCAACTCTCTTCTTTTTTTCTTTGAGATGTTGATATACACATGGAGAGATGGAGGGAGTGAGGGACGGGTGGGGGCGGGGGCAGGGGGGGGGGGGGGGGGGGGGGGGGGAGACCCATGATGATCCATGATCCTGTGACAAGGAAGCAAGTTAGTGATAATGATTCAAGGAGGGGGATTTCAGGTTGAAGTTTATTTTTCTTCTTTTTTTGCGTTTTCTTGAGGGTGGGTGTGCGCACGCGTGTTGGGGAAAGGAAAAAAGCGGGGGTTATCCAAACAAGTTTATGGTGGAAGAAAACTGTAGCACGAAAACTATGACCGCAAAGGGAAGTGATGCCAGCTTGTGAAAATTGCAATGTAATAACAATGACTGGAATAGGGATCCAATACCACATTGTATAACTAGATCACAGTAGATAAATGGAGAATCTAAAGGTATTAGAACTCTAGAATGAGTTGCTAGTTTAATTGTGGTTTATAAAAACAATGCAAAGCACAGAGACATTAAACAGGAGCTTCCCGTTAAGAAGTAGAATCAATATATACTAGAAATGACTTTAGAACATAAAAAGAGCACGAAAAACAATAAACAGGAATAAATAAAGTAAATCAGAATATGAGACCAGCGAGGTGATTTCAGTTTGATGGGGCTGAGAAACGGAGGAAAATATATAACTTGGCTAAATTGGGAGCTAAGAAGTACGGACATGGACACAGGTACCACACGAACACGAGATATGGTAATTTCTTAAAAAGTAAGACACGGCGATAAGACATTTGAATATGTATATAAATAATAATAGTGCATAAATATACATGCATAGTCATGTATTTACATCCAAAAGTTTGTACACATAGCTCAATGTGTCTAAGTTATATTGAAAGATGTATAAACTTATTATAGTTTTATACAGTATTTACATCCAAAAGCTTTTTATAAGCGGTGACCTCATGGACATGTAAGAACCAGTCGTTATGGGTTTGATAGTGTACATGGAGGATTTGATTTTGGGAAAAGAAATGAATCAAGTAACTCGATTCTAGATTTTACTTTGTCATATAATTTGATCTTAGCGAATACTTGGTTCAGGAAGAGAGAGTCTCACTTGATCACTTTTAGAAGTGGATCAAATGAGCCAATAGATTTCTTTTTAGATAGAGCTTATTGTATGGATTGTAAGGTAGTACCCGGGCCAACATAGACTCTTAATTTTAGATGTCCAGATTAGAAGGAGATTTAGAAAGATTAAACGGAAGTTAGATCCTAAGATTAAGTGGTGGCGGTTAAAAAAAGGTAACTAAGGAGTTTTTGTGGATCGAGTAGTACATGAAGCAGATTGGAAAGCCCAAGATGATTCCAATACAACATGAAACAAAATTGCTTACTACATTAAAAGAGTAGCTAAAGATGTACTTGGTGAGTCACGGGGTGGTACTCCACCATGTAAGGACACATCATGGTGGAATGAAGAGGTAAAAGCTGCCATTAAGATCAAACGAGACTCTTATAAAGATTTGAAGAAAAATTGTGATGGAGTGAGTTTTGAGAGGTGTAAGCTAGCCAAGAAGAAGGCTAAAAAGTTGTTCAGAATGCAAGAACTAAAGTGTACAAAGAAGTGTATAAGAAGTTAGACACTAGAGAGGTAAAAAATGATATATATAGAATTGCTAGAATACGGGATAGAAAGACTAGAGACTTATATACCGTAAGGTGTGTCAAAGATGAGGATCAGAAGATTTTAGTTCGAGATGAGAAATCAAAGAAAGATGGTGAAATATTCTGACAAATTGTTCAATGGTAGTTCTACTCAAGACTTGGATGACCTTACCATTCAGTGTCAGGATATGAACCATAATTATATGCGCAGAATTAACGAATCTGAAGTTAAAAAGGCCTTGAAGAGAATGAAGTCAAGGAAAGCTGTTGGCCCGGATGGAATTCCTATTGAGATATGGAGATGCTTAGGAGAGGTAGGCGTGAGATGACTGACAAACCTCTTTAACAAGATCTGGCTAACTAAAAAGATGTCAAATGAGTGGAGGAAGAGTACCTTAGTACCTCTCTATAAGAACAAGGGTGATATCCAGAGTTGTTCAAACTATCGTGGAATAAAACTCATGTGTCACACCATGAAGCTTTGGGAAAGGGTAATTGAATACAGGTTAAGGCAGAATGTCACTATATTAGAGAACCAGTTTGGGTTCATGCCGGGGCGATCGACGACAGAGGCTATTCATTTGCTTCGTCAACTTATAGAACGATTTCAAGAGAGGAAGAGAAATTTGCATATGGTCTTTATTGATTTAAAAAAGCTTATGATAAGATGCCAAGAGAGGTATTATTGAGTAGTGGCAAATGTCAGAACTTGTGGAGGCATAACAAGTGATTTTTCAATCACAATTGGATTGCATCAAGGATCTACATTGAGTCCATTCTTATTTGTCATCGTGATGGATGAGCTTACTAGAGCTATTCAGGATGAGATACCGTGGTGTATGCTATTTGCTGATGATATTGTCCTAATTGATGAGACGAGAGCTGAAGTAATGCCAAATTGGAGTTATGGAGGCAAACTCTAAAATCTCGAGGTTTTAGATTAAGTAGGGCCAAAACAGAGTATATGGAGTGTAAATTCAGTAAATAGGGAATCCAATATTATAGTATTGTGGGACTTGATGGACAAGAAATAACGATGATCAGTCATTTTAAGTACTTGAGTTCTATTATCCAAAAGGATGGGGAGATCGATAGTGATGTCCACCTAAGATCCAAGCCGGCTGTTGAAATGGAGGAGCGCAATAGGAGTTTTATGTGATCGTAACATTCCGTTATGGCTGAAAGAAAAGTTTTATTGGACTGCTATTAGGCCAGCTTTGTTATATAGCACAGAATGTTGGGCTATAAAGAGATATCATGCCCAGAAGATGAGTGTAGCAAAGATGTGCATGCTTCGTTGGATATGTAGTAACACGCGGAGAGATAAGGTGAGAAATGAGGATATTTGTACTAAGATAGGTGTAGCCTCTATAGAAGAGAAGATGAGAGAAAACCGCCTGCGATGGTTTAGTCATGTGCGACGTAGACCTACAGATGCACCAGTCCGACGAGTAGAGCGTATCAATTTAGGACAAGTTAAAAGAGCACAGGGGAGACCGAAGAAAACATGGAGGTAATACGACAAGATATAGAGGCTAAAGGTCTTAGCGAAGGCATATTGCTCGATAGAAATGAGTGGAGAAAGCTGATCCACGTGCCCGATCCCGCGTAATTCTTTTTTGGTTCATGTAGCCAACCCCAAATACTTGGGACAAATGGCTTAGTTGTTTATTTTTTTGTTTCACTAAAGTATAGTAATGATACACAAGGGGAAGTAAATAAATATCTCAAAAACTTAATGTGAATAGGTGTAAGAGAAATGTAGACCATGCGTCCAAGAAGTGTCCTAATAAATTAAAATATTTGTATATGATTGAGGATAAGTTCGAGAAGTGTCCGCAGGTACGACTTCATAAAAGAAGTACCCATGCTACATAGATTGACAAGAAGGATCACTGGCAACAGAGATCATCTGAAAATTTCAGAGTTGGCTACAAGAAACCCCTTTTCTATATTCAACTAAATTTAGGGCGCCCCCCAATCCTGAGTACTAGATCGTAGGCTGAAATGAAGTTCGTGACTTGAGAAGATTGCAAACTTTTAAGGTTGAGGGTCTAATGGCATACAGAAGCATAAATTAAGTATCGGAAGTACTGGCCAGAATAGTCTATATACAATATTTAGTGAACTAAAAGGTTTGTGATGGATAGGGAAAAATTATGGACTTGTCAACAAATAGGAGAAGCTCATTTGTGAAATATAGTTATAAACGATAGACCAAATAATTTATATAACAAATATTACGAATATAAGCTGACAAAAAGGAAATATTCAGATACAGGCTGCAACTAGACCATCAATTATCGAACACTCACGCCTTCAGCAGGGACATGTTTAATTAAACATAATGTAGCAAGGTTAGACGGGAGAGGTCAGCCTGGAACAAGTAGGGCAGTGTTAAAAATTAAGAAATTAGAGGAATTGAGAATAAATATAAACTGAAGATAGGAGGATAAAATAAAAGAAGGCTTAAAGATCACCTACAAGAAAGGATAGAATCAAATGGTAGGAACTAGGTGTTGGTATAGACCTCTTTTTACACAGATGGAAGTAGTACAAAGTATCTAACATGACTTGAAAATGATTCACGTTGAGACTTAGGCAGTCAGGTTAAAATAATCGTAATCTTTTAAATTATAAAATGTGAATTAGTAATAGAATTCTCATCTAGTGATTAGTCTTTTCTAATCGAGCACTTTCTGTCTAACCCCAGTATTTTTGCAACTAAGTGACTTCCGAAAAAATTCAAGTTTAAAATTCACTAATTTTTAAATCAAGGAAATGCAAAGAAAAATTAATTCAAAATAAAAAATAACTATAAAAAGGAACTAAATTTACCAATAATTTGGAAACAGGATTTGATAAAAATGAATGGTGAAAGATTTGGGACAGCTGAACTGACATATGTAGCAACGGTAACGTATACATAGAGTGCAATACTACTAAAAAAATTAACCTTTTCCTAATACTCCGTCACCTACCAACCCCCCCCCCCCCCCCCCCCCCCCTAAAAAAAAAAAAAGAAAAGAAAAAAAACTTTTCATTGGTACGGTAACTCTGTTATGGTACAACCAAGAACTGAAATCAGTCTCATAATCACCATAAATTCTTAGTCAAGACTCATCTTAATGACACTTTCGTGGAGCTTTTCTGCTAAGCCTGTAATGAAGAATTAGTGACAAAGCCTCAAAACCACTCATTAAAGTAGTACTCTAGTTGTAAAATAGCCTGTTATATGCTACATTCAACATATAAGCCTGATTGCACTTCTAGTTAGTTTTCCGCTTTCATACTTTGGATTTTCATTGATCCCCATGCAACTAAGACTGTTATTCAACAGATTTATACACATGACAACCAGTCCTATCACCCAACCGATCAGGATCTCAATAATTCTTCACGGGAAAAAATGGGCAAGTAAACCGACTTGCTTAACTCATTTCTAACAGAGCTTGTTTCCTATAATTACAGTCTCCAATCAAGCTGAAGATAAAAAAGGGTAGCCTGTGTCATTACAAGATTCAAATTGTTTTGAAAGTAAATTGAAGTCTATGTTGATGTCATACACTATGAAGCACGGACACGCGCCCAGGGCTGTCGTGTCCATGTCGTGTACGTGTCGGACACGGACATGTGCCCGATATGCACACGACACGTGTCGGACACGGTCAATACTGTCCGACATGAGTCAACGATGTTGATTTTCCCCGACACGGTCAAAATAGCTGCGGATACGGCGGAGTCGTCAGTGCCCTTGCTTCGACTGGGCACCCGAATCCAACCCAATAACCCATTACCTTATATATAAGTGGGTGTTGAGAATTTGAGCTCGATCAGCGCACCATCGAGAGACCTCGCCGACTAACTCCACCACCGACATGGTAAAAACCGCCGACTTTACCTCCGGCCATGATCGGACCTGGCCGACTCCATCTCCGCCACTGATCGGCCTGGCCGACTCCATCTCCACCACCGAGAGACCTCGCCTACTCCATTTCCACCACCGAGTGACCTCGCCGACTCCATCACCACCATCGATCAATATCACCGACTTCATTTCAGAGTATGGGGTCTGGGATTTGAACACGGAGCCCGCTCCCTTCCTCTGAGCTCTGATGACTCGTCCCATGGCGGCGGCGGAGGTTGAGGATAAGGAATGAGGAGGGGGCACAAGGTAATGAAGAGATTTAGGGTTAGAGTTTTGAGAGAATTTATAGAGGGTGTTGTGTGTTAGACCTTATGGTTGCGAGTGGGTTTGGATTGGGCTTGGACTGATCTCATGGGCTAAACTTGGTTCACTTTAAATGTTGAATTTTGGGTTTGACTTGAACAAACAATATTATCAGTACATGGTAAAAATGTTACCTTTCATCTAAACTTTATTTTTTTATTAGAGTTTTTTTAGATATAATCCTCTTGAAATCTTTTTTATTTTTATGTACCTGCTTTAAATCTTTATATATATATAAACCCTTGAAATTTATCTACATATAATAAAAATAATAAATATTACTTGTTATGTCCCCGTATCCTATTTTTTAGATTTTGTCGTGTTCCGTGTCTATGTCGTGTCCGTGTTCGTGCATCATAGGTCATACATCTAGTAATGAACATTTGGATTGGAATAACATGATCTCTAATGCAGGGTTTTGGGACAGAGGTGAAAGAGACTTTCACTTTAAAATAGAGTTCTTGTTAGTATTCTTGCATATGATGTATTAGAATTTTTCTAAGGGGTTGTTTGGTTTCAAGGAAGTGGGTGGATATGAGAAAGTGGGAAGTGTCATTTTCCACTTCCGTTGTTCATCCAAACACCAAAAAATAAAAATGAAAATCCCTTTTTCTTTTCTTTTTTCCCTTTTACACAACCATTTTCTCACTTTCAGGATGCTACAGTTAATTTTATGGTCATGTAAATCTCATTTGTAATAAGTTGTAGCTCAAAACAGTTAATTTTGTGGTCATATAAATCTTTCTTGCATTCTACTTACAAACAAATTTTTTTCATAATTAATATTTATTTTAATATAATTTACGGTCAACTTTGTGGTCAATCTTTCCACTTCCACTTCTACATTACTAACCAAACACCGAAAAACACAATATACTTTTCCACTTTCACTTCTCAACTACCAACCAAACACCGGAAAAGATACACACAAATTTTCATTTTCCAAAAGGAAAAAAAACCTACTTCCCACTTCTCACTTTCACCCACTTCTTTGAATCCAAACAGCCCCTTAAAACCATAAGAATATGTTTGGTGTTGCATAACTTCGCTTTCATTCATGTTTTTACTACAATATATTTATAACTTACCTGGGACACTAACTACCCTGGTTACTATCCCCCGTGCTCCTCCATTTCTTACTTTTTCTACATCAATGCAAATGCT
The DNA here is from genome assembly GCA_038442645.1 of Agave tequilana. Classification (NCBI taxonomy): domain Eukaryota; kingdom Viridiplantae; phylum Streptophyta; class Magnoliopsida; order Asparagales; family Asparagaceae; genus Agave; species Agave tequilana. The sequence continues at coordinate 87,633 of JAVJIF010008860.1, read as the reverse complement.
TCTAGGACCCTAGCCCCATAGCATTAAGATAATAACATCACAAATAAATTTGCGTGTCAATTTAAATTGAATTCCTTGTCCTATGTGACGACATTGGAAGTGTGATGGTCAAAATAGAAAGATATGAGGTGAAGAACACAAGCAAATCTTAGTATTAGTGAGGCATTGGACTTAACGAAAAACCAATCAGATGACAACAGATAGTAGAGATTGCAACTGACCCTTGAATCGCTTAACCTGTGACCAATACTATATACACTAGCTGAATTTATATGTATCCACAATGAGGAAGCCCAAGAAACAAACAAACAAACAAACAAAAAGGAAAAAAAGAACCAAAAAAAAAAGACTTCTAAACCCCTTCTAAATTTTGTCTAAATTTTGGAGATTTCACAATTATTGAGATTATTAAGCCTACTAATTCCTACCATCAAACACTCTCATCAATCAAATCAATGCCTCATCAAATTAAACTGCTAATCATAAGTCAATTGCTCCAATTTGCGATGCACGATTCTAAAAGAACCTAAATTTTCTGGGAGATTACAGAGATTAGGTCACAGGATCTACACGTCACACAGTTCTACAACCGAATAAAGGGGTTAGGGTTTTCAAATTATTAGGGGATTTTGAGAAATTATATACAGTTTAGGGTTTTTCTTTCTTTTCTCTTGATGGTGCGTACCTCGATTCATGAGGAACCAGGGGACGCTGAAGATTGCTCCGATGATGGCGATGCCGGCAAAGACGTGCTTCTTCTCTCCGCTGTACAGGTAGTGCACCATGCGACCCCTGAATCCCCCGCCTCCTCCTCCGCCTCCGCCTTTAACGCCGCCGGCAGCATTACTTGCTCCAACGCCTCCGCCGCCGCATTCACCGCCGCCGGCCATCTCCTCTGATTTGTTTTCGTTTTTGGTGCTCGACTCGACGGAATCAATTTACCGCCTTGCTCGCTCGTTCTGCTTCACTCTGCGCTTCGCACCGCCGCCTCTTTTATTATGAGCCCACTTTTCTGTCATTTTGGAATTTCGCATATACAACCTCCGTATTTTTCTATTTTTAATTTTCTGATTTTAGTCCCTCCCAAATTGAGCGATTAAAATGAAAATATAAAGTTTTTGAAGGGCTAATATATTGTAGAGGTGACCGTTCCCATATGCTAACCGCAGACAACTGTGACACACCCGGCCGCTCAAAAAAAATACGCAGCGCAAAGCTCACAGCTTTCAGAGCGGCAGTGGTGATCCGATCTCGCCCCATCCTCCTCCGCTCTCTTCTCCCCTCTTTTCTCTCTTCACGTTCATCATCATCATCATCATCATCATCCAACAACTTCAAGATCCCCCTCATCGCCTCTCTTGCCGATTTCCCCTCACTCGCCGCCACCTCCGGCGACCCCAACCTCTCCTCTCTTCTCCACCTCGTCTCCGCGGCGAAATCCCAATCCCCATCCCAACAAGAATCCCTAAACCTCCTTCGATCCTCCTCCGCCATTAAATCCACCGAAAATTTGGTCTGCTCGGCCCTGTGGGAGCCGAGGTCCGACTGGGAGTTGGCCGCCCTGGTCTTCAAGTGGGCCCGGGACTGCGTCGCCGAGTGCCCCGGGGCTGGAATCTGATGATCTGGGTGCTGGGGAGCGAGAGGAGGTCCGACCTCGCGTGGAGCTTGCTGCGGCGGATGCACAGGAAGGCGGTGCTCACGGCGATGGCGATGGTATGATAAAAGGTGGTCGCTTTCTTCTTCTTTTGTTTTGCCCTTTATCTGTTTGGGTTTTTTCCTCTGTTTGGGTTTCTTCCTATCTTGAAAGGGCCTTACATTTTTTGTATTTGCATGTTGTCATGTCCATTATGTTTCATGTTCATGTCGCATGTCAATTTTGTGCTTCAAAGTCTGTAGCCTTTCTTGTTACAGGTAGCCATGTTGTGGGAACTCCTAATGAAATTTGTATGAAATAGTGTAGTTCAGGAATCATAGAGAGAGACATTTAAAAGTTGGTCTCTTTTCCAAGTTCACTACTGGAATCTTCCTTATTTCCTCCTGCATCCCTGAAATCTTACCCAGTTAGATATGCAGGGAATATTCTAATTTTTCATATGGGTCCCCGCAATTAATAGAAAAAGTTTACAGATTAGCTCCATCAAAAACTAAAGACTAAAAATCCCCACATGAAAAAAAGATCAAAGATCAAAACCAATCACTCTGCTGAAAACACAGAAAGGCCGTTCATATTGCAATCACATTACACCCTCCAAGATTTAACATTTATGAGAAAGTCTCCATAGAGACCCAAAAAAGAAGAATTCGGCTCAAAAAAATTCACCTTGAATGTGAGTTTATTGAGAAAGAATATTAGCAGTTCGGCTTTGAGAAGAGAGAGGAGGAGGAGATGAAAGGAAAAAAGAAGAGTGGGAAGTAGAAGTAGAAGGGGTCAAAGACAGTGATGAATGTTGCAGTGTGAGTGGTGAACATGGGAATGAGTCGCAATTTGAGGTACCAGACGTTGAATGGGGGTAATGGAAAGAGAAAGGAGGAGAAGCGAATATATTGGGGGAAATCAAAAATGGAAGGGATTGAGGAGAGGAAGTAGATGATGAAGAGGAAGATGAGGGAAATTTGTCCATTCACCTCTCCTTGGGAGAAAACGAAGGGTGGCTTCTAGGAGGGGTTTTCCGACTCCAACTTATATAAGCTTGAATGAAATATTAAGGTTTCATGGGTGAATAAGCAATAAAGGATGATTTCAAGTCTGAATATTGGAAACCGCCTTAAAATTTGACATGTGGTTAAGTGCTTACTTTACCATGTTATAGTACATACATTACGATTTAGAATATTGAGAATTTGAACCCCCCACAATCTCCTCTGTGTTATATATGGAGGCATTATGCATTGTGTTAACAAGGCCTCTGCATCATATGAAACCCATACTAATTGTGTGTTTGACTTAATTCATTATTGTGGCATCTACTTCAGACTTGCTTTTTTAATTGCCATGGTCCAGAGTCAATGTGACATCCATATAATCCTTTTGCAGCTAAGTATTTCAAGCCTGCAGTTATGTATTTCATGTACCTTTGCTTTTGTTAGATTGTGTTGTCAATTATCAATTTCAACATTGTGCCACTTGTAAAATTTTCCAGAATGAATTAAACTGAAGGAATTTGGTTGATGATGGATGCCTATTCTCCTCTGATCTCCAGTTGGAGGATTGTGCAAAATCAAGGCTTGGAACCTCGTCATCTATAATTTTCTACCAAAAGATTAGTAATTCTCTTTGCAAGCTAGTATGTCTAGTATTGCCTGTCGTAAGGTGTGTGGGTCCCCAGGTATAGAAGAGCTTGTTTATTTTTTCTTCTGACTTAGGAAGTCATAGTTAATTATTTTGTAGGAAATTTGATTGCATGCCAAATTTGATATTTATTGCATTCCGTGTAGTGGTTGTTTATGGAGATACCTGCTTGTTTCTCTTTAAAATATTATAAAACATGTATATACATTGTCTGTCAATTTTGGTTTTAATGACGAGAGAAGTTTCATGGTGCTATTTGCTGCATTCTTGTAGATTTTGCTTCATTCTCTCATGGTTATTTGTCTGTTCCATACGATCCTTAACTGCTTGTGATTTGACATTATGAGTGAATTTTTTTTTTGTGTGTGGTGTTGGGTTTTTTTTTTTTTTTTGGGTTTTGGGTGGGGGGTGGGGGGGGGGGGTGGGTTTGCTTTTTTAGGTATGCAGCTGCCAACAAAATGAGCAAGGCAATTAAAACATTCCTGCCTTGGAAAAGTTCAAAATAAATGCAGACTCAGCAACATTTTATGCCCTCCTTCATGCTTTTGCAAAAACAAGAACGTTGAAGAGGCTGAGGAGTTGCTTCTTTTAAATCGAAAATTTTTACACTTGAAACTGAGGGCTTCAACGTAGTTCTAAATGGTTGGTGCAATATCATCATTGGTGTGGTTGAAGCAAAGAGAGTGTGGAGAGAAATGTCAAATTGCCGTATAACCCCAGATGGCACTTCTTATTCGCACATGATTTGTTGCTTCGCAAAAGTTGGCAACCTCTTTGATGCGCTTAGGCTTTACGATCAAATGAAGAAGAGATGTTGGGTTCCTGACCTTGTAGACTATAATTCGCTTATTTATGCATTAACAAGAGAGAATTGCTTAAACAAGCAAAAAAGATTTGTGATAAAATTTTAGAGACGGGTCTGATACCAGATATTGAAACATACAACTTCATGATATATCCACTGTGTGAAGCTTGCAAGCTGGAGGAAGCACAGGAGATAATGGATGACATGATAAAGAGCGGTGTTCATCCAACAGTTGAAACTTACCATGCTTTTGCCAAAGCAGAGGATATAGAAGGAACCTTGAAACTGCTGAAAAGAATGAAAGATGTTGGTTATGGCCCGGATAGCTACACTTTTCTACTAATTCTTGACAGTTGTTCAGATTAGATGACTCTGAAAGTGCATTGAGAATTTGGAGTGAAATGGGAATGTAATGTCATTCATGATTCTTCACATTACACAACATTAGTGCAAGGGTTGGCAACACATGGATGGATTCCAAAAGCTATGGAGTTCTTCAATGAAATGAGATCAAAAGGGTTCCTGGTGACCCTAAACTCCAGAAGCTCTTCGAGACATTTGTATCAAATAGCAAAAACCATTGAGGCAGAGGCAAGGAATTTATCATCCTACCCGGCAGGAAACTTAACCGTCGTGGAGCTGGAGATGAAAGAATTCATGAAAGACTTGGGAAATTAATATTTTTGACCTCAAGGACTTGAGGGATGTGGAAGAGTGACCTGACTTTTAGTCTAACACGAACCAGCTTCTTGAAAGCCTGATGTGAAGCAGAACCATTATATGGTATTCTCGCACATTGCAACTAGCCATGTTGAACCCGTGGATTGCAATTTACATGCTCTGCATGTCTCGAGGCAAAATTCTCATCCTTAATTCCCTCTTATTTTATGTCACTCTTTTCTGTTCATCTTCACGATAATCAAGGCAAGATGTCGTGATGATGCCATTTAAAATAATTCTGCACAAATATATTAACATTTTGACTTTGTCATGGTAAAAGTTGCAAAAAAAACAAAATTTCTAGAAGGCTTGTCTGAACTCCACAGAAGGTGCACCCTCTATTTCTTTGCCACCACTAACCCCTTTTCTTTTCTTATCTTTTAGAAAAATGTACCTTCTTTTCATTCACATGGTATCCCTTCTTTTCACAAATCTTCATCTGTCAGAGGACAAACATTTTTGGAATAAGCTCCTCTTGGTTGGATATTCATTTCTGATACTCGAGGATAAGAGCATGATGCAAAAATAATCATTTGCTCACTGCATAGAAGCCATGTTCATTTTACCCTCCAAATGCCTCTGAATACAGTTCAAGTATCTCAGTTGCTGAATATTTATGGTAGTTGTCTTCATAGTGTTATACCTTATTATATTTACATTCTCAAATATAGGCATCTAGTTTGCGATCAATCTCACTACTAATTGGTTTCTTTTAGGAATTAGCTGGGACAAGGATGTATTAGACTGAAGCCTTATTTGTCATGACATCCTTCTTACAAAGATTTAGAGGGAGGGAGCACTTGTAGATCGTCTAAGGTGGGGAATTGGTGCTTCAACCAATGAAAGCAATTGGCCGGTAGACTGAAGAGGTGGCACTTAGCGGCGCAGCTAAAGATCGATTCTTCCTTCCCGTACTTTCTTTGGGATCAACCCTGCCATTGTTTTATCTCCCCTTCAAAATGAAGCTGGCAAGCAAGAAGGACAAGGAGAGCCACAAAAGGAAACAACAATAGCGACGAAGTGTTTGTTTTCTTCAGAGATTAAATTTAAAAGAAAAACATACACAGTATGAAATGTTTGCATTCCAAATCTTTGGGTTCAGCTAGATGAATTCTTTATCTCCATTCTGCTGTCTTACTGGCCATCTTCTTTGGCGAGGAGAAGCAGAAAGGAAGTGGAAATTTATATTGTACGCAAAGAATTTTGCAGTGCAGCTGCAGTGTGATAGACCCAAAGGCAGCTGATCTTTTTTTTTCCTCCTTTTTAAAGGTTAAATGGTTGTGGATTATATTTGCGTGCTGCACAGCCATGACACTAAATTATTGTATATATGTCGACTTTGTATTCTAATTCTTGGAGCAGTAAAATTGAGAATCAAAGGTTCTTCGGTGGAATCCTATGTTTTCAGTCTAGCTTTTTGATTATGTATTTATCTGTTTATTTGTTTCGAATTTGAAATACCAATGTATATGCACGGTTCCTGTTCAATCTCTTCTGAAGTGCTTTAATATTTTTTTCTCTTTGCTAAAAAGGGAAAAAAAAAAACAAACGTATCGACATTGGATCCTACCAGAAGAGCAAAAGAAGACAGTAAAGAAAGAAAAATGAAAGTATGTACAAAAAATTCGACCGTTGCACTCAATCTCTGCCCCAATATTAAACAAATCCCAACCAACAAACAAACAATGCTTCCCTCCAACGGCTAGTTTCCCTCTCCTCTCTCATTTAAATACACCCCCCTCACCTCTCCCCCAACTTCATTCACAGCTCTCTCTTCCCTCCTCTCAAAAAATTCTCTTCATTGCTTCTTCACAAATAATGGCCTCTTCTTCTCTCTCGCTCGCCCTCCTCCTCTTCTTCGCGGCAGCGGCAACAATCTCAGAAGCCAGAGACTTCTTGGTCGGCGGCAACGCCAACGCGTGGGCCGTCCCTTCGCCGTCCTCCCCGACCCTCAACCAGTGGGCCGAGTCCACCCGATTCCAAGTCGGCGACTCTCTCGGTAAAATTCTTCCTCCCCCTCTTCCTCAATTGACCCCCAATCGATATCAAAAATAAACATTTCACCGAATGCTCAGTTTTTGCCTTTTGCAGTGTGGAAGCTGGAAGGCAGGAAGGACGCAGTGCTGCAGGTGAGCCGAGCAGACTACTTGAGCTGCAATGCTTCGAGCCCGATCGCCGAGCACAGGGAGGAGAGCGAGGTCGTCATCAAGATGGGCCGGTCCGGGCCGTACTACTTCATCAGTGGTGAGAATGGGGCTTGTGAGAAGGGGGAGAAGATGGCAGTGGTGGTGATGGCAGAGAGGAAAACAAGAAGGCATTATGAGTTCTTTGTTGCGGGTGGGCCGGCCTCGGCCCCGGCTCCGGTGGTATCGGGGGTTGAGGACGGGCCGGCGTTGGCTCCAACCAGCGGCGGGGCAAGGGAGGTGGCGGTGGGGACTGTGGTGGGACTGGTGGTGGTGATGGGGTTGGCTCTGTGAGGAGAATGGGGGATTTTTTTTTTTTTTTTTTTTTTTTTTTTTTTTTTTTTTTGATTAGTTGGTGTTTGTAGTTTTATGTTGGCGATCATATTGATGGATGATATGAATTCATTTTATTCATTAATTTATTTAATCCTAATTTGAGTTATTTTGCATTTTGTATCATATTGATTCTTCTTCAACTCAAATCCAAAGACTTCAAACTATGCCTAATTTCGGAAAATTTACCACACTTTTACTAAATTTTAAAAATCTATGAAAATAAAATTAAATGCAATAAACTATCATAAATTTCTTTCAAAAAACTATTACGAGGCTACAAGTCAATGTAGTTTATTGTATGTTTCCAAACATTTTGATAGTTTTCCAAAATCGAATAAAAAATTCACGATAAAAAACTATGTCCAAAGGCTTTTTAATTCATAAAAATATCATTAACTTTCAGTATTTTTCAAGAAAATATTATGAAATTTCAAAATTGCAAGAAATTGCGACGAACTTTTCTCAAGTTTTCAAAAAATAACCTTCCGTCAACTCCACATTAAGAAAACGAGCATGTATAAGACACGTGACCTTTTAATGTCTATAATACCATTCATCTCTCACACTCAAATTTCTTTAAAAAAGAAAGAAAAAAAACCCAGCCCCCCACATCCGCAGACTCCCCTCCCCCCTCTGGCCCATGCGCCCGCACTTACCTCCGCTTCCCCCATCCGCTCCCGCCTTCATCCCCTTCGCCTTCCCCTGCCTCCCCTTCACCTCCCACAAGCCACCCCTGAAACCCAACCCAACACCCCCCCCCCACCCCCCCCACCCCCCACGCCCCCCCCCTCCTAAAACCGTCACCCCAACACCCCTCCTGTCCCTCCTGCCCACCCCCCCGCCCTGTTTCTGTCACCTCCATCTTGTGATCCCTCTTTCTCTTAATTTTATGCATTATAAATGAGAGATAAATTATTTTTCCCCTTTTCTGTCGTTAACAATTATGTTATATTTTATTGAAATTTTTAAAATTTGTGATATTTTCTTACGATTTTGAACTTAAAAATACCGAAAGTTCACGATATTAGCATCAAACTGGTCAAAGGCCCACAAAAACCCCAAACTGACACGCTACTTGGGCCCAAATTTTCAAGTTTTGCAACATCAAATTGTCTCATGTCGTCCTCCGCCTTTGGGCTTTTGGGTATCCTCACTGTATCGGACATTCGACAGTAATGTGATGTTTTAAACGCGTGCGTGTATTTGATGATTAAATAAAAAAAAAAAAAAATGACTCGCGTCAATTGCCAGTAAGTCTTCTCACGGTATTAAAAAAAAAAAAAAACACACACACACACACACACAAGCTAACAGGCTCGTGTCAACCCATTAGTCTCCCCACTGTGCAAGTGTGCTCCACCATTGCCGCAACCTGCTGTTCAGCACACCACCATGGCCGTCGCCAGCCTTCTCATCTCCGGCGCCATCGGGTACTTTAATCTCTACCGCCGGAGATGAAGGGCGTGTTGGAGGAGAGAGTATTGTAGAGGAGTTGATGTCATGCCAGGTGCTGTCAAAGATTGCCAAAGGAGTCTACGACGAAAGGCAAAGGGACAGCGGGCAGGAAATAGCAAACAGCAGCAGAAGACAGGAGGTCGGTCGACCGGCCCGGTCGACCGACGTGCACAACGTGCACAGGAATTGAGCGGTCGACCGACCGGTCGACCGCAACCCTATGTCTGCAGGAACCCCAGCTCTCGGGTTCTCTGGGTCGACCGCCCGGTCGACCGGAGTGGCCCTGTCTGCAGGAACCCAGCTCTCGGTTTTTCTGGGTCGACCGGAGGGTCGACCGGAAGAGGAAGTCGGTCGACCGACCGGTCGACCGACAGTCGGGTCTGGGCTGAAAACTGCTGTTTCGGGAAACCGTGTATTTAAGCCCTAAATGTAATTTCTAGGGTTTTAGTGCCTTGAAAGAGAAAAAACTGTGGATACTCTTGCATTCAGAGAGATCTACAGCGATTGTAATCATCTTCCTAAATTGAAAACTCTCTCCATTGATTGCCCCAAGGACGTAGGCATTGAGGCCGAACCTCGTTAGATCTGTTATTTGGGATTGTGTGTTCTTCGTGTGATTTGGGCTGTTCTTTGTGCTGAAGATTGTGTGATTCTCTGTTGGTTGTTGTCGGTGCGCACAACAAGTGGTATCAGAGCATTCAGGTTACGCTTGGGATTCTGAGGATTCGAAGGGTTCCAGATTTGATCAGGTGGAGATCGTGTGTCGATCTCAGGTCAGAGGTATTGGTGTTCTAGGAGATCGTGTGTCGATCTCAGGAGGACGCAAGGAGGACTCGTTGAATCTGTGTTTGGAGTAGATCCGGTGAGAAACTCGATCTAGAGTTTCAAGAGGCAGGTAAAAATCCCATTTTTATCTGAGTAGAGATTTATTTCAATTTGGTTATTCTTCCGCATAAATAGAGAATCAAAAGAAGATCTCAATGGCAGAAGAAACTGCATCTGTTAAGACAATGAACAATCACCCAAGGATTGAAGTTGTTAAGTTTAATGGGACTAACAATTTCGGTATGTGGAGATGTGAGGTTATGGATGGACTGAATGCATCAAACCTCGAGGACACTCTCCTATTGGAGAAGAAGAAGAACACTACCACTGATGAAGAATGGGCGAAGATGAACAGATCGGCATGTGGCTTGATACGTTCATGCTTGTCACAAGACATAAAATACCTTGTGCAACATGAGACGTCAGCGAAGAAACTGTGGCAAACCCTTGAAAAGAAGTACCTGAAGAAGAGTGTAGAGTCCAGGTTGCAGCTTAAGAGTAAGCTGTATCAGTTCAGGATGCAGAAGGGGAGCACAGTCAATGAGCACATCAACCGATATACGAAGCTTCTTACAGATCTGCAGAATTTGGATGTCAAGCTAGAAGAGGAAGATAAGGCGGTTATCTTTCTGAATTCACTACCTGCAGAGGAGCACGAGACATTCACACTGACCTTCATTAATGGAAGGCAGAGCTTGAATTATGATGAGGTGTCATCTTCATTGATTAGTTATGAAACAAGGAAGAATGAAAGATATCCCTCTCAGACAAGTTCATCAGCAGAGGCATTGGAAGTAAGAGGTAGAGGTTCATCAAGGAAGGGAAAGGAGATTAGGGGAAGATCAAAGTCCAGGCCGGGCTTCAGGGATCTCAAGAAAAATCAGTGCGCATTCTGCAAAGAGATTGGGCACTGGAAAGTAGACTGTCCAAAATTTAAGGGAAAGAAGAAAGAGTCAAAATCTGAAGCAAATCTCGCAAAAGTGGTAAAAACTGCAAGCAGCAAATCACAGGCAGATGGATCAGATTCGGATTCTTCAGTGTTCTCGTTTTCAGTCACCACTCCTGTCATTGGTTACTCGGGGGAGAACGAGTGGATCTTGGACACAGGTGCAACATATCATGTATGCCCAAATCGAGACTGGTTTACCAGTTTTGAGAAGTTGGAGGGGTGTTCGGTCGTCATGGGCGACGATCACCCATGCATCATGGAGGGTGTTGGCACTATTCCAATCAGGATGTTTGATGGGATGGTGAGGGAACTGAAAGAAGTGAGATATGTTCCTCAGCTAAAGAGGAACTTGATCTCTGTAGGAGTTTTGGAATCACTGGGGCTCGGAGTGTCAATTAAGGATGGAGTTCTTAAAATGACAAAGGGCTCGATGGTGGTGTTGAAGGCCGATCGCCGTAACAACTTGTATTACTTGAAGGGTAGTACAGTGACAGGGCAGGTGGCAGCTTCAACCAGTCAGAAGGAAGATTCAACCCGGCTGTGGCACATGAGGCTGGGACATGCAGGGGAGAAATCAATGCAAACTCTTGTGAAGAAAGGGTTGCTGAAGAGTGCTGAGACCTGCAAGCTGGATCTATGTGAACATTGCATCATCGGCAAGAAGACCAAGGTGAAGTTTGGCACAGCTTCGCACTGCACGGAGGGTATTCTTGACTATGTTCACACGGATGTATGGGGACCTACCAAGACTGCATCGATTGGAGGTAACCACTATTTTGTGTCGTTCATTGATGACTACTCTAGGCGCTGTTGGGTGTACACTATGCGACACAAAGGTGAAGTCCTAGAGCTGTTTGTGAAGTGGAAGGCTAATCTGGAGAGAAGCACAGGAAGGAAGATCAAGGTTCTCCGTTCTGACAATGGAGGGGAGTACAAATCCGATCCGTTCCTACAGCTATGCATTGATGAGGGCATCGAGAGACACTTCACAGTACCGGAGAATCCGCAACAAAATGGGGTGGCTGAGAAGATGAACCGAACTTTTCTAGAGAAGGTTCGGTGTATGTTATCCAATGTAGGACTGCCAAAGAAGTTCTGGGCTGAAGCTTTGGGGTATGCATGTCACCTTGTGAACAGGTTGCCGTCGTCTGCAATAGGGGGAAGACTCCTCTTGAAGCTTGGTCAGGAAGAACTGCTCAGGATTATGATTTGCTACGAGTTTTCGGATGTCCAGCCTACTACCACGTCAGAGAAGACAAGTTGGACCCAAGGGCAAAGAAAGGGGTGTTCGTTGGCTTCAAGCGAGGAAGCAAGGGGTTCAAGATTTGGGACCAAAAGGACAACAAATTCATAATCAGCAGGGATGTCACATTCGATGAGGCTTCACTGATGAAGCCTACGGTCTCTAAGCAGGTGGAGACCAGCAAGACCAAGGAGCTATTGCAGCAGGTGGAGAGTGATGCAGATCCACCATCTCTAGAGGATTCAGTATCAGTTCGGATCATTCCTGAGGTGACACAGGGTGGTGATCAAGTTGCAGAAGAAGATGCTGAAGTTGTTGAAGAGGGTCAGGAGCAGGACATGGATACCGTTCCAGAACCCACTGCAGTTGGAAGACCAAGAAGGAATACTAGGAGACCTGGTGGCTCACCACCGATATGGTTGTTGCATATGCACTTCCAGTTGTTGAAGAGGCTATTCCATCTACATTCAGGGAAGCTGAGATTAGTTCAGAAGCAGAGAAGTGGAAAGAGGCCATGAATGAAGAGATGCAATCTCTTTATAAGAACAACACATGGGAACTCACCAAGTTGCCCAAGGGGAAGAAGGCCATAGGGTGCAAGTGAGTATTTGCAAAGAAGCAGGGATCTCTCCAAGAGGATGCAGTGCGCTACAAGGCAAGGCTGGTGGCTAAAGGCTACGCTCAGAGAGAAGGAATCGACTATAACGAGGTGTTCTCCCCAGTTGTTAAACACTCGTCTATTCGGATTCTATTGGCTTTGGTGGCGCAGAATGAGTTGGAACTTGACCAACTTGATGTGAAGACCGCCTTTCTCCACGGCGATCTTGAGGAGGAGATTTATATGACACAGCCTACAGGTTATAAAGCTGCAGGGAAGGAAGATTTAGTATGTAAGCTGAAGAAATCGCTGTATGGTTTGAAGCAGTCTCCTAGACAGTGGTACAAGCGATTTGACAGCTTCATCAGGAAGAAGAAGTACACACGAAGCCATTTCGATCCATGTGTGTACTACAACAAGTTACCATCAGGTGAATATATCTATCTACTTCTTTATGTAGATGATATGCTGATTGCTTCTAGGTCAAGATCTGCTATTGATTCTCTGAAGAAGATGTTATCGTCAGAGTTCGAGATGAAGGACCTGGGGGAAGTAAGGAAAGTATTGGGCATGGAGATCACAAGAGACAGGAAAGCTGGCAGGATAAGTTTGACTCAAAAGGGCTATCTGGAGAAGGTACTGCAGAGGTTTAATATCGGGAAGGATACTAAGTCTGTTAGTACACCAATGGCGCCGCACTTCAAATTGTCAGCGAAGATGTCTCCAAGGAGTGTTCAAGAGCGTGAGCATATGTCTCATGTTCCATATGCCAATGCGGTGGGTAGCTTGATGTATGCAATGGTGTGTACGCGGCCAGATATTTCACAGGCAGTCTCCATGGTGAGTCGATACATGCATGATCCTGGATAGGGTCATTGGGAAGCTGTGAAATGGATTCTGAGGTACATCAAGGGAACTGTTGATGTAGGCCTAGTGTTCGAGAAGGACGACACCGGAAAGCAAGAGTGCATAGGGTATGTTGATTCAGACTATGCAGGTGATCTTGACAAACGCCGGTCGACGACGGGATATGTCTTCACATTCTCGCAAGCACCGGTGAGTTGGCGCTCCACACTTCAGTCTACCGTCGCGTTATCGACCACAGAGGCTGAATATATGGCTATGACAGAGGCTATGAAGGAGGCAATCTGGCTTCAAGGATTGCTTGATGACTTGGGCGTGGAACAGGATATTTTGAAGATAAACTGTGACAGCATGAGTGCCATTTACTTGGCGAGGAACCAGGTCTATCATGCAAGAACGAAGCACATCGATGTCAGGTATCACTTTGTTCGGGAGATTCTGGAAGAAGGTGACATTGATTTGTTGAAGATTCACACTTCGGAGAATCCGGCCGATATGCTTACAAAGGTGGTGTCGGGAGTAAAGTTTGCACACTGCAAAGACTTGCTTCATATCCTTCAGGTGAATTGAGCTTGCTGAAGCTCATTTGGGTGAACTACGGACGGCTTGATCCCTTGGGCAAGGGGTACGTAGGCAACCGGGGTGGTGCAGCCGCTATCGAGTCGATGTTCGGCTCAGATTTGAAAATCTTCACCGAGGTGGAGAATTGTTGGAGGAGAGAGTATTGTAGAGGAGTTGATGTCATGCCAGGTGCTGTCAAAGATTGCCAAAGGAGTCTACGACGAAAGGCAAAGGGATAGCGGGCAGGAAATAGCAAACAGCAGCAGAAGACAGGAGGTCGGTCGACCGGCCCGGTCGACTGACGTGCACAACGTGCACAGGAATTGAGCGGTCGACCGACCGGTCGACCGCAACCCTATGTCTGCAGGAACCCCAGCTCTCGGGTTCTCTGGGTCGACGCCCGGTCGACCGGAGTGGCCCTGTCTGCAGGAACCCAGCTCTCGGTTTTTCTGGGTCGACCGGAGGGTCGACCGGAAGAGGAAGTCGGTCGACCGACCGGTCGACCGACAGTCGGGTCTGGGCTGAAAACTGCTGTTCGGGAAACCGTGTATTTAAGCCCTAAATGTAATTTCTAGGTTTTAGTGCCTTGAAAGAGAAAAAACTGTGGATACTCTTGCATTCAGAGAGATCTATAGCGATTGTAATCATCTTCCTAAATTGAAAACTCTCTCCATTGATTGCCCCGAGGACGTAGGCATTGAGGCCGAACCTCGTTAGATCTGTTGTTTGGGATTGTGTGTTCTTCGTGTGATTTGGGCTGTTCTTTGTGCTGAAGATTTTGTGATTCTCTGTTGGTTGTTGTCGGTGCGCACAACAGGGCGCCAGATCAATCAGTAGTAGTTGAGTAAGTTGTTGTGAAGTGTTGTTGTTGATCAAATTTTTTTTGTTGTCTTTTGCATCTTTTTTCTTTTCCATTTCTTAGTTGTAATTTTGTTGTTTGTTCGTACTTTACATGAATATTTTTTCTTCCTTTGCTTTTATCTGAGGTTAGCTATTTGGGTTTGTTGCACTTGTTGTATGTGAACAAAATAGAAAATAGAGTAAGATGATGGAATGCATCAAATATTGCATTAAATTCTCTATTGGAATTGTGTTAAAATAGAAGTATATAATTTTTTGTGATTTTAAGAAATATAAATGGTAAAAATAGTGTGTGATGCGCCTGAGTGCTAATTCTGATATGTACGAAAATACCATTACATTACGGCTTATATTTCGAAAAATACCTCAATGTTTTCGTTTTATTATATAATTATTTTTTATGTTTAATACCTTCTAGTTTTTTCATTTTTAATGATTAATACCGTCGAACAATGGGACATTTTTACATTTCAAATTGTAATTCAATGATACTTTGTCCTCTTCTTTTTTTTCCTCCAACTTCATCTTCTTTTTATTGAATCCTAATCTTAATTAGTAGACCCCTGTGTCTTCTTTCCTCCTCTTCAAAGCACTTTTCCTTGTTCACCACTAATATTCTACTTTTTTTCATTAACTTCTTCATTTTTCATTTTAAGAAAGCTTAATCTAAAAAAAATGTAGATTTATTTTGTCTTCCACTTTCATTAACACACCGTCATCACATCTTCCTTAACCTTCTCCATAATCATTATCTATTTTTTCTCTCCTTTTATAACACAATAACCTCAATACCTCTGTTATCTTAAAATCCAAATGAATCTAATTGGACTCATTTTTTTCCTCCCTCCTATAGCATCATCATCATCATTCTCTCTCTCCCCTCCCCTAGCACCATCTTGTACCTTACCATCTCCATTTTGTCTTTTTTCTTGTGGTCCTTCAACACTTTCACGAGTGTCTTATTCTATTTGTGATTGGAAAAAAAAGAGGCAATAAGGATAATTTGAGGATTTGAATATTTTCAAGGTAACATAATAAAAAGAAGCAAAATTTAAGGTATTAAACATGAGAAAAAAATAGTATGAGGTAAGAGATAAATAGTAGAGGGTATTAGACGAAAACTTTGAGGAATTTTTATAAAATAAATCTTACATTATTTTCAAAAAAGAACAATCGTTAATAATTATCTAAATGTTATAAAACTAAAAAAAATTTATAGAAATGAAAAGAGAAAGCCAAGAGGAATTATTCTCAAACTTATGTGTTTTTCATTCATCTTTGTAGCCTCCATTTATAGGCAAACATAAGCATAGGTTACAAGAAAAAAAATAAAGAGATCACCAACTAACTCATGTATTCACAACATTAGTTAAAGATGTCACCCACTAACTCATGCATTCATACAAGAAAGAAGGTGGATAGGTGTACGGGGGGAATGTTGAGAATATATTGCAAAATCTCCTTGAATCAATGAAAAATTACAACAATTTAAATTTCAACTATAAGAGAGAGAAGACACTCAAGCTTAGATCTTCTCTTTATTTAAGGTTGAGTTCTTTATGTAGCAGTGGAAAGTGAATCTTATTTTTCGTTGACCGGGTGAACGTCAAGCTCCTCTGAAACTTTTCTTTTTGGATCACTGACGGAGTGGCACAGCTCTTTTCCAATAAAATCTCAAAAGACTTAGGAAAAACTTGAATTCAGCAAGTTGGTAGAAGATTTTAACTCTTTATAAGTATTCTTCAGCTGAAAATTCTGACCCCTCTTTAAATAGCAAACTGAGCTATTTATAGGGGTTTCAAGGGTAAAACTGTCCCCTAAAAATGCTCCATGATGGAGGGTTACCGCCCCTCATTATGTGGGCAGTACTTGACCCAGTAATGAGGATAGTTATAATTGAGATGCAGGGCTCCACTTTAGTTGGAACGCGGACTTGAGCTCTGCGTTTAGCCATTGAGGTAACACTGGACGCGAGTCTTAAGCTTCGCGTTTGGGCACTGCTGTGATGTTCAAACGCGAGCCTCGAACTCTGTGTTTTCTCATTGATGTGGTACTAGACGCGTCTCGAGCTTCGTGTTTGTGACGCGGGCTTCAAGCTTTGGCGCGGGCCTCAAGCTTTGTGTCTGAACACTGAAGTGGTACTGAGACGCGGGCTTTGAGCTCCGTGTCCTGGCATAAGCAGTGGTTTAAGACGCGGGCTTCGAGCTCTGCGTTTTTCCTTCGCACGAGTGGCTTTGATTAGCCTCGCGTCTGAAGTATGAACCCTGTTATCTGATGACTTGTCTTCAGTGATTTTAGACAGTTTACAGAACCTCCTCCAAAGTTTTCGAAGCTCCGCAATTGACTGGGACGGGTTTCGAAACACTTTGGACTTTTTTTTTGGTAGTAAGCTCTTAAGATTGGACTGACAATCTTCTGAGATATTTTGAGCTCGATCTTATCTGGATTTTGGTCTTGTAAGTGTACTGTTAAACTTTTTGAAGCTACCAGAGACGATCATCATGAATGTCTAGATATGCAATCTAGACCTCATTGGTACTCTGAGCTGGTCGTGGGTGTACTATTGAACCGGGAAAAATCGCCAACCGCTTTTGTAGTATACTGTTTGAACCGATTGCAGAAGTAAAGACTGAACACAGGTCTTATAGACGTGAAGGTCGTGTGGCTTTGGAGACGCGGACCTCGTCCGAAGTAGAAACGCAACTCTCATACATTGAAAAGACGCGAACATCGAAGTAGAGACGCAGCTCTCACTTTGTTGAAGTAACGCAGACTTTAAGGTAGAGACATGGCTCTGCTGTTTTGCCAAGGTGCAACTTTCCTTCAAAGTGAAGACGCACCTTTCACTTGATGTAGAAACGCGGCTCTGAGTGTTACAAACGTGAACTTGCTTCAAACTAGAGACGCAGCTCTCACTGGGAATAGAGGCGCAGATCTCTTGTTTTGCTAAGACGCGAGCCAGAGAATACTGAAGAGATTCGTGAAGGTTCACCTAGAGGGGGGGTGAATAGGTGATGGCTAATCTAATGGTCACTTAATGCCAAATAATGCGGAAGTAAAAACTATTATGACCTAAACTAAACTCTTACACTAAACACCACGTATAACACAAGAGTGTTGCCGAATTCCCCGTGAAGGGCTCTGGACAAACTCCTCTAGATTCCCCTTGATAAGGGTTGAGGTGCCGCGTTGGCTCTCTTGGTTAAATACAAGTGTTAGCAAACAACCCAAGCGTGTATATCAATTAAGCACAAATGTATAACAAGCATATAAAGATGAGCACAATAAAAGTATGTAAGATATAAACAAGAGACAAATAGAGAGAGAGAGTGAGCAATCGCAAACACAAGGGATTTGTTTCGAGGTTCGAGCACACTTGCTCTACATCCCCGCCTTCGACACACGAAGGATTTCCACTATAATCGATCCCACCGGATCACTCGGTGCCGCAACACCTACAACTCTCGGACTCCCTAGTCCGTACACACCGCAAGCTCACTAGCTTGCCGAGGCCGCACCTCAAACAACAAGTTCGCACCCGAACTCGAAACAACCGCGAACGCACTCGTCCGCCTCCTCAAGAAACAAGAAAAGACCTCTTGGTGATCTAAACACTTTGATCACCAATAAAAGCTCTCACTACAACACTCCTATAAGATGAATAGCAATGGATAACTCAAGTGTATGTGTGAGAAAAACAAGGAGAGAGATGGTGGAGAAAAACTCAAGAAAATCTCTTTTAACACTCTTGATAAACTCCCCTTTTGATTGGAAGTATTAGCTCTCAATTTAGTGGGAAAAACTCTTTTAATGAAGTGGGAAAAACTGGCTCAAAGTCCACTAGAAATCTTAGAGAAAAACATTGCCCAAACCCCCAAATTTATAGGGCTAGAAAAACTATATATTACATGAAAGAGGAAGACGGTAAAGTAACTTCCCTACACATATACATTACATGAAAGAGGGATGACAAGCCCTAATTCACATAACGTATAATATGTAATGCATAAGAGGAGATGTGAAGCTCCCCCTACACACGTGTACCACATAAAGAAGAGTTGTCAAGCTCCTCAATACACAATACACTCAACATGAATGTATATGTAGAAGAGATGTTAAGCTCTCCTTGCATATAGACAATACAACTCAAAAATCTTTTGAATTTTTCTTATTAAAACAATTTTGAGATATCAAATAAACATAATTTTTTAATATTGATACCAATTTTAAAACATAATGCATAAGCTTAGAAAAATTTGAAGTAAGCTTAGCATAAACAAAGTTTGTGCTTTTAAACATGTAAATCGATTTTAACTCAAGCACAAAAAAAATCATATATATGTATGAAAAATGAGTATACCAATTGAAATTGATACATACATATATAAGAAATATGAGTATATACAAAAATAGAGTCAAATGATACCAATTGAAACGATTCAATGATACAAATTGAAACAATAATAGGATCATATGTATAACTCATAAAACATTGAAGAATAAATAACTAGTTAAATTAATTTTTGAAAAACTAGTTAAAGATCCTTCAAAAACATGAAACCAAATCATAAGTTTTTCATGAATCAAACCAAATACACAAAAGTTGACACTCAAAATCGATAAAGCTCATAAAAGTGTTCATGAAACAATGTCATGACAAACAAATGAAGTGTGAGTGTTCAATAATCATGTAAATAGCATTTTCATGAAAGTATTCAATGAAGCTCAAAATGATCAAAACAAATTATTCATTTTATTTTATAAAACAAAACATGAAAATTTATTTTTCATTAAAAACAATAAACTTCTAGGTATATGTATGATTTATCTAAATCTAACAATATGCATACATATCCCAAACATAAAACGAGTCTATTAATAGTATTTGCATGAAGGCAAGAGACTCAAAAAGGATATACATGTAAATTTATTAGATTTGAATAAAAATGCATATACATGAAGTAAAAACACGAAAATTGGCAAAACAAGTATAAATGAAAGAATCATCAAAAGTAGCCTATACATGTGCATATAGTGGGTACAAATGAGCATGAAGTGCAAACATATATGAATCAATTTGTTCTCACTATTTGTACATGTATAAATACAAGTTTTGATAAAAACTACATTTAAACTAGTATTTACCACATGAAGCACAAAACAAGTAAAAACATGAACATGCTAAAAATATGACATATGAACAAGCATGTAAATAAATAAACTAGGAGTTTAGAGATAGTTACCAAACCATAAGAACTATACTCCAAATCTCCAAACATGGTGGCCTTTCCACCAAAACTCCTTGATAGGGATGCATCAAAAGTAAGTCCATCATGTCCATGTGCATCCACCATCAAGGCACTATTCCTCTCACGTCGTGTGAGAGCCCTCACCTACATCAAAAACACAAGGTGGGGGTTTTGGTACCCATTTTCTTTTGGGTCCTTGGGGGTTAGCTTTGTAAGGCACCCAAACATTTTTATTAGCAAAATTTAAAACATTTATCTTATCATAACAAAATTTTGCTAAATGGCCTTTGCGGCCACAATGTGTACACTTGTACACCTTAGGATGCTTATGTGTGTGAGTGTGATCATGACGTGCAACATAAGCAAATGCATGATGATGACGTGCATGAACATGTGGAGTTTGTTTCTTAGAAAACAACTTCTCCAATCTAGAGTGATTAAATGCACATGAGCTCAAGGTAGAGCTCAAACAATCAATTTCTTTTTCAAAAATTTAACTTCATTTTGATCAATAGAGGTGGTGGCATGTAAAGCATGATCAAAAGTCTTTTTCTTCTTAGAAAAACTTTCTTTTTCTTTTTCACAAAATTTTCTTTTTAAATAAGAGTTTTCTTGAAAAACAACTTCTTTTTGTTTTTCCACCAAAACAATTTTATTTTTCAAATTAGTGTTTCCTTCACAAAGATCATTTAATTTAGACATTAAGGAAACATTCTCATTTTTTCAAATCTTCTTTTTCTTTATCTAAGAATGCAACCTTAGTTCTAAATGAATCATTTTCTTTAAGCATGCAATCAAATTTCTTTTTCATAATTTTATTATCTTTCTTAAGCATGTCATATTTCTCAAGTAGGAGTTGACAAAAAATGGTAAGCTCATCATATGACATGTTATCATCTTCATCTACCTCAGATTCGGTAGTTACCTCAAGGGGTTATCCCCTTGGACCATATAGCACTTGTTGGAGGTGTCGCTTCCAACACCCGAATCGCTCCCTGCATAGTATTGATCTTTTTCGTCAAGGGAGATGAGGGTATTCCATACTACAAAAGCCGAATCAGAGTTAGAAACCCTAGATAAATAATCATCATTTAGGGTTGACTTTAAAGCATGAAGGGCTTTTGCATTAGCCTCAAAATTCTTACCATCTAAACAATATGCATTATTAGTAGTGGTAAGATAAACATGAAAACTTAAGGCCTTGAGGTACAAGGACATCTTAACCTTCCAAATGTGGATGTTAAGAATGTCAAAAGTGGGTGGTGACATGAAATCCATGGTGTGTGTACAAATATGTGATTAGCCTAAAAATGAGAATCTTTAACTCTAGGTTGTAAGACTCAAAATCAGAGCACTTGGCTCTGATACCAATTAAAGGTTCACCTAGAGGGGGGGTGAATAGGTGATGGCTAATCTAATGGTCACTTAATACCAAATAATGCGGAAGTAAAAACTATTATGACCTAAACTAAACTCTTACACTAAACACCACGTATAACACAAGAGTGTTGCCGAATTCCCCGTGAAGGGCTCTGGACAAACTCCTTTAGATTCCCCTTGATAAGGGTTGAGGTGCCGCGTTGGCTCTCTTGGTTAAATACAAGTGTTAGCAAACAACCCAAGCATGTATATCAATTAAGCACAAATGTATAACAAGCATATAAAGATGAGCACAATAAAAGTATGCAAGATATAAACAAGAGACAAAGAGAGAGAGAGTGAGCAATCGCAAACACAAGGGATTTGTTTCGAGGTTCGAGCACACTTGCTCTACATCCCCGCCTTCGACACACGAAGGATTTCCACTATAATCGATCCCACCAGATCACTCGGTGCCGCAACACCTACAACTCTCGGACTCCCTAGTCCGTACACACCGCAAGCTCACTAGCTCGCCGAGGCCGCACCTCAAACAACAAGTTCGCACCCGAACTCGAAATAACCGCGAACGCACTCGTCCGCCTCCTCAAGAAACAAGAAAAGATCTCTTGGTGATCTAAACACTTTGATCACCAATAAAAGCTCTCACTACAACACTCCTATAAGATGAATAGCAATGGATAGCTCAAGTGTATGTGTGAGAAAAACAAGGAGAGAGATGGTGGAGGAAAACTCAAGAAAATCTCTTTTTAACACTCTTGATAAACTCCCCTTTTGATTGGAAGTATTAGCTCTCAATTTAGTGGGAAAAACTCTTTTAATGAAGTGAGAAAAACTGGCTCAAAGTCCACTAGAAATCTTAGAGAAAAACAATGCCCAAACCCCCAAATTTATAGGGCTAGAAAAATTAGCCGTTGGGGTCTGTCAGGCCTGTCGGTCGACCGTCCGGTCGGCTGGCCAACGGTCATATTTCAGACCGTTGTGCCTTCGGTCGACCGGCCGGTCGACCGAGCCAGGATACAGAGAGCAATCTTCTCTGTCCGGTCGACCGCGAGGTCGGCCGGGGCCTTTCCAGAGAGTCTGCTCTCTGGACGGTCGACCGGGTCGGTCGGCCGGCCCTCCTGCAGAACTGGCGTGCACGTCTGTGCACGTCGGTCGACCGGGTCGGTCGACCGGCTGAAGCCAGTACAGAAAAGTAAAGGGATTAAAAACTTGGTCTTTTGATAGAAATAAAATCCCATAAAATCACAGAAAATTTACAAAAATAGTTTTACCAATATACTATGATAAGCAAACATGCTTGCACAAAACCAAGGCATGTTACAAATGATTTGGACTATTTTTGTAAGTTGGAAATATTGATTCAAAACTAACATAGTATTTTTCAAAACTTGATTTTTCTAAAACTTGTTTTTCAAAACTTCTCCAAATACAAAAATAAGATATTTAAACAACTTTGAAAGCATAAGGTGTATGGATATGATCCACTACACAAACATGGTGAAATATCTATGTTTTTGACATTAAGCACTAAACATGATTTTGGTTAAAACATGTAAACTTGAAAACCAAAAAATCAAACATGTATTTTCTAAAATAGAAAATCTTTTGTAAAAAACAAAACTATCAAGAGTGTGTGTGTATATGTACTTGAGCAATCCACCAACTACTCTATCCTTTACATTTTAATCTAAAAACAAAATCTTATTAAAACAAACCTAGACTCAAGTCTTCATCTTCTTGAAGTCTTCACTTGAAGCCTTCTCATCTTCTTGACTTGGTCCAAAACACGATCCAATGGCTCTTGGATCAAACCGTGCTAGCTCCAAAACTTGACTTTAAATCCTTTGTTGAAGCTATGCACCTACTAAGATCTTGATCATAAATCTGTCACTAATTAAACACAAGATCATTAGTACTATAACTACATGAGTTAATCATCATCAAAACTAGAGTGATGGGCCTTCGGGCCAACAATTCGGTCTTCGAAGTGGACACGCAGCTCCCACTTTGTTGAAGTGACGCAGACTTCGAGTGGAGACGTGGACTTCTCTTTGCTGAAGAGACGTGGCTCTATTAAATGCGAGACTCGCGTTCTGGGTGCGTTGCCACGTGTCTGGCGGAGCTTGAAAAGACGTTGTTCTCTTTAAAACGCGAGATCCGCGTTCTGGGCGCGCCATCACGCGTCTGGCAATGATTGATCTCGAGATACTGGTCGTGTATTTGGCCAATTACTGTGTCTAAAAAGATCAGTCTTTCAAGAGTTATCATTAGACTCTTTTCTTCTTCATTTGAACTCTGCATCCAGAACTTAAGAGCTTAAGAAAAGCTTCGAGCCTTTTCTTTCTTTTTTCATCTCTCCACAGAATTCACTATCAAGATGGCCCCAAAGACCAAGCCTGCGGCTTCCTCCTCGAGCGTCGTCGCTCCAGAGGTTCAAATGGGAGGTTTCTCTACGTAGGAGGCCCCCATTTCAGATAATAAAATCACCCGAATCGATTTAACTCGAAGAGGTATGTTAATTCTTAAGCTTCTTCTAAATTGAACCGCCAACACGAGGCTCATGCACGTATTTGATTTTCAAATGCGACTCTTGCACTGGTAGGCAAGACACGGGTTTGATGACCTCCGCGTCTTCGATTCATCAGTTTGATTCTGTGTCTGCTTGTTGAGCGAGGCTTCATTAAGACTTGCGTTTGATCTCAACATTTAGAGAATTTTCTAAGTGGTGAAGTTCAGACGTGGACTTCATGTAAACCTCGCGTCTCCGAGGTTTGACGCGAGTTTTACTGAGTCTCTTGTCTGATTCCAACACTTAGAGAAATTTCTAAGTTGTGGGGTTTCAAAAGCGGACTTCATGTGAACCTCGCGTCTCTGGGGTTAGATGCAAGTCTCGCTGAGCTCCGCATCTCAGTCATTTGACGCGGTTCTGAGGTGAACTTTGTGTCTGAGCTTCAACACTTTAGCATTTTCAGGTTGTTGACTGTTGTGTTATCCTTTTTGTATTAAAAATCAGACAAGTGATGACCTTTGAGTTGCTAGAGATGTGATATTTAACTTAGCAACTCAAAGTAGGAAAATTCTATTTAAGAAAGGTTACTGTCAGAGGTATGATGTTAACTTGACAGGAATGGAATAGTTTCTATAGACTTGTCATTCTATGGATGAGAAAGACAAGCGATGTTCTTACTCCGTAGGGGATTGTGATTGAGTCTATCATTAGAGGTTTAGTATTAATGTAATTAAGACTCAGTTAGGGATTAGTGAGAACATTGTTAAAGGTGTGATATCAACCTAACAGTGATTTTAAGTAGACCTGCCATTTTATTGACTAGAATAACAAGACTAGACCCGTCGGGGATCTGAGTATTTCTTTACCATCAAAGGTGTGATATTAACTTAACGAATTTGAATTGAATCTTGTCAGATGTGTGATATTAACTTGATAAGGATGTGAGCTAGAGGTGTAATGTTAACTTAGCTCTACAGAAATTTCATTTCATTTAGGAAAATTGAAGATACCACTGTCATAGGTGTAGTGTTGAACTTAACAGTAAAGGTAATGCTAGAGGTGTAATTTGAACTTAGCATTGGTCATCTCGACTTCGATACGGACGTTCGAGGAAAAGTCATTGTCATAAGTGTATTGTTAAACTTAACAATGAACTGAATGTTAGAGGTGTGATGTTAAACTTAGCATTGCTCGTCTCAGCTTCGATATGGAAGCCTGAGGAAACTGACTGTCAGAGGTTTAATGTTGAACTTCGCAGCAACTTGATCATTGTTAGAGGTGTGATATTAAACTTAACAGTAATCTGTCAGAGGTGTAATATTAACAGACAAGAGTTGATTTGCGATATGAGCAATTTTGAAGACCTGTCATTCTATTGAGGAGAATTAGCAAGTGAAATATGGATTGCCAAAGGTGTAGTGTTAACTTGGCAATTTTGAAGACTTGTGACTTCATGTAAGGGAGTCATCAAGCGAAAGTTCGTACTATTGAAACTTTTCACTGTTAGATATGTAGTGTTAACATAACAGTGATTGAGTTTGTGGACCTACCACTCCATAGGAGAGAATTGGCAGGGGATTTTGGTGTGAAATAGAATGAATTGTCAGAGCTGTAATATTAACTTAACGAGCCCCATTGTACATTAAGGAAAATGACTTATCAGAGATTTACTGTTAACGTGACAAGTCTGTGCTTATTTCGTCAGGGAAATGGACACAGGTATTTTTGTGGTCCTACCATTCCGTGGGAGGGAATTGGCAGGGGATTTTGGAGGGGAGACGGGACCAAGTCTCTTAAGATTTTAAGCAAACCCTCAGCTATCAACAGATTTGGTATGCCTTTACCAACTACCGTTTGAGTTGGGCTACCATGCTATTTCTCTCAGCATGATGAGTTATCGAAGACTTAAGTTGGACTTAAACAGCCAGCATTTTCCTCTATCCTTAGCCTTCAGAGGCGTCGAATTTTGATAGATAAACTAGAGAAGAGTAACAAGGCTAAACCGAAGTTTCACACTTTATCTTTTCTTTGATGTTTACATCATGCATTTGATGTAACCAGTGTTCAGTCGGCTCGGCAATGATCGACTGTAATGTGATCCATTGAAGGAAGAAGCTTTTCTTTCGCGCACTTTCAAACATCTTAAATCTGAAAGTTTTGATCAGAAGTGTAATGTTAACATGATCATGAGAAGAATCCTATTAATGATAGTTCTTCTTCAAGAATTTACTGTTGATCGGCATCATGAGCGTATCAACGTCTGGGGTTATGAGGCAGTATGCTCCATTCGAGTAAACTGACTCTACTACAAATAGTCCTTCCCATTT
Organism: Agave tequilana; assembly: GCA_038442645.1. Classification (NCBI taxonomy): domain Eukaryota; kingdom Viridiplantae; phylum Streptophyta; class Magnoliopsida; order Asparagales; family Asparagaceae; genus Agave; species Agave tequilana. The sequence goes on along the minus strand of JAVJIF010008860.1, from coordinate 61,476 downwards.
GGGCTGAAATTTCTTTTGTCTTATGTGTCATCACCATGGGTCTTCTGACAGCTAAAACAAGGTCACCTTTCTTGAAAGTCCGCTCCTTGACTTTCTTGTTGAAGGCTCTGAAAATTCGAGCTTGATAAAGCTCGATTTGCTGTTGAGCTTGCAGGCGTTTATCGTCCAAAGTTTCCAGCTCCTGAAGTCGCAGTCGATGCTTCTTCTTATTTGTCATCTATGTTATCAAGGCAACAAGTAGAGATGAGATCTGAATTTCTAGTGGAAGTACGGCTTCACAACTGTATACCAAAGAGAACAATGTAGCTTTCATCGGGGTTCTCACTGTTGTGCGATAAACCACAAGCATTCACCTAACTTATCATCCCAGTCGCGATGGCTCTTCGAGATGAACTTCTTGAGGAGTTTCCCAATGGTATTGTTGAAAGCTTCTGCAAGACCGTTAGTGGCTAGATAGTATGTCGTTGAAGACACACTCTGGATCCTAAACTTATTGCAGAATCTCTAGAATGCTAGGCTAACGGTCCATTATCATGAACAATCTGTCGTGGCAAAGCTGTAGACCATGTGATGTTTATTGAACTTGATCACGTCGGATGTCTTTACCTCCCTCAAGAGGATAGCCTCAGCCCATTTGGAGAAGTAATCGGTTATGGTTAAGATAAACCGGTGTCCTTTGGATGAAGGAGGGCTTATAAGACCAACCACGTCCATTTCCCACATCTCGAATGGCCAGGAAGAAGTTGTAGGGCGAAAATGTCCTAGTGCCTGGTAAATGAAGTCACCATGAATCTGACAGGCGTGGCATCGCTTAGTATGAGCGATGGCGTCAGGGATCATCTTTGCCCAATAATATCCCAGTTTTCAGAGTCGATCCCCAAGTTTTGGACCAGGTTGGTGAGCTGTGCACATACTGTCATAAGCCTCTTTGCGTGTTTCATGTGCCTCTTTATGTGATAAATAGCGGAGGAGGATTCCATCATTCGATCGGCGATACAGTGTTCTTGTGATCGCATTGTAGTAGAATTTAAGGGCTTTTCTTCTAATGGCAGCCGCCTCTTTAAGGTCATCAGGTAGAATGTCGTACAATGCGTAGTCGATGTACAGAAATTGTCAATCTCTGAGCTATGGGCCTGCTGAAGTCTCTAGGGTTTCTTTGACTTGAAGGTTCCCTACTGGAATTTGATCATCTTCTAGAACGAATCTTAGACAGTATAGGTCATGGCTGTAGACGAGTACTTTCTCTACCGCTCCGGCTGAAAGGGCCAAGTAAGCGGCGAGAGACGCTAGTGCATCTGCATGCGCATTTTACTAGCGAGGTACATAGTCAATATAGAAACTTTTGAATCTCTTCGCCATGTGAATGGTTGCGTTGTGATAGGGTACTAAGTCTTCATGTCTAACTTTGTACTCTCCGCGAACCTAATTAACAATGAGCTTTGAATCACCATACGCTTCGAGGTTTTTAACACCAATCTCATCGGCGATTTGCATTCCGATCAAGAGAGCATTGTATTCCGCTACATTATTAGAACACGGCTCAGTTAATGAGAATGCACGTGGGATTACGTAGTTCTGTGGGGAGACAAGTACTACCCCACTCCTGCCATGATATTTTCTCGAGGACCGATTCTTGATGCGTCGTCGAAGAAGAGTTGCCACGTCTGTCCTTTGAAAGACGTCTGGGTCGAGCAAACTTCAGCGATCTCGTCTGAGAAACTTCATAAAGTTTGGTCGTTCTTGGATCCAGATGCTCAGCCAAGAAATCTGCCACTGCCTGTCCCCTCAAAGCTTTTTGTGGTAGGAGTTGCATCTCATATTGGGAGAGCAATATGGCCATTTTGCCAATCGACTATTCAGTGATGATAGCTTCGTCAAAGCAATCTTAAAGGATTGACTTTTGATATGTGTATGGTTTGGCCCACCAAGTAGTATCGCATTTTCTGGACGGCGAATACCAACGCCAAGCATTTTTTTCGATCGGGTTGTATCGATGTTCAGCTCCGATCATTGTTCTACTCAAGTAATAGATTGCCTGCTCATGTCCCTGATCATTATTCTGTGCTAACAAAGCTCTTAGAGAATGATTCATAACTCGAATGTAACTCGAATGTATATTAAGAAAGATTTTCCTGACACCCGGAGCTATAAAGACAGGTGGATGCGTGAGGTATCACTTGATTTCCTCGAACGCTTGTTGGCAAGCATCGTCCCAGATGAATGAAACACCCTTCTTCATCAATTTGGTGAAGGGTTGGCATCATTCTGAGAGATTTGAGATAAACCTCCGGATATAGGCTAGTCGCTCTTACAATCCTCTAAGCTCTCTATGATTCTTGGGAGGTTGCATCTCCTGAACGGCACAGACTTTCTCTGAGTTGAGGTGGATTCCTTTGGTGTTATGACAAACCCAAGGAATTTCCCATTGGCTACCCCCAGGAAGGATATGGTGGGATACATTTTCAATTGATGCACCCCCATGATATCGAATATTGTCTTCAGATCTATTATGTGATCGCCTTTGGCACAGTTTTTCACTGCAATATCATCTACGTAGCATTCCACTGTTATGCATATATGCTCGTGGAAAATTGTATTCATAGCTCTCTGGTATGTTGCCCCCGCATTCTTCAATCCGAAGGGCATCACAGTATAGCAATGCACCCCTAGTGGTGTCCTGAAAGATGTATGCTTCTCATCATCAGGGTACATCTTAATTTGATTGTATGCAGAGAATCTGTCTATGAAGGACATCTGTTCAAACTCACACATGTTGTCGATCATAACATCCGTGATTGGAAGGGGAAATCATCTTTAGGACACGCCTCATTCAGATCACGAAAATCAATGCAAGCTCGGATCTTCCCATTCTTCTTGGTGATGGGGATGGTATTAGCTACCCAATCAGGGTGTTGTTCTTTTCTGATGAAATCGGAGTCTATATGCTTCTTGACTTCTGACTAGATCGCTTCCATTATCTCTGGGCGGAACCATCGTTGCTATTGCTTGATGGGCCTCGCGTCTGGATTGACGTTAAGGCGATGTATAGCCACCTGGGGTCAAACCCGGGCATATCTTCGTAGTTCCAGGCTAAAACATCTATATAGTCTCGCATGATATATATTAGATCTTCTTTCTCGAGGTGATAAACTTTCACTTATAAAGATGGGCTTAGGATTAGCTTCATCTCCCAGATTAACCTGGGTTATCTTATCCTCTGTTGGTGGTCGTGTTGTTCAAAGCGAATATCCCAGAGAGTATTTAGATGCTTGATCCAAGGATCTATATCTGACTGGATCATTTGTTCATCTCCATCTTTCAGGTGGCTTATTGAAACTATATTTATCGAAAGGTCTTTGAAGATGTTACCGACACTGACATCTGACTCCCACCATGATTGTCCGACGAGTGATTATGATATAATAATCCTTCAGACTCAGAGACTGACGGAGTTGGAGTTGACGCATAACCCAACCCCTTGCGAGTTCGATATGATAATAATCAAGGGCTTTCCCTTTTAGAACGAAGGATCGAAGCAGTGTTCTCCTTCCCTTGTTGAGTCCAAACCAAGACCACTTGTTAGGTCATATCCTATGTTCTCCATCATCCTGAGTACATTTGACTCGTAATGAGAAAACTGAGGAAGTTCAGTCTCGCTTTCTGAGTCTTCGCAAGGCATTGATTTGGACTCGACTCTTCTAAAAAGAATCAATTTTTGGCCTTTGTGTCTTGCTATGACCACGAAGAAGGATACAAACTGAGGTTTTCTTGTCGATTTTCATCTTCAAAATGACTCGATCTAAACTCGATCCAAGGAGCTTGATTCCTTCTAAGTGCTAGATGCGATTTTAATGTGTGAGCTCTTAAATAATCATGTGTTACCTCCAAAATTTGACTTTAAATTCTTTGTTGAATCTAATCACCTACTAAGATCTTAAACAATATCTAAAACTTATTAAACACGAGACCATTAGTAAACTAACTTTCATAAGTTAGTCATCATCAAAACTAAAGTGAAAGGCCTCTAGGTCAATAATCTTCCCCTTTTTAATGATGACAAAACTTATGATGTTTTATATGCATTCATTAAAAATAGGCTTCATAGAAGTTTCCCCTTAACTTATATATAATCAATAAACACATAAAGTATGCAATATCGCTCAAGATACCAAATAAAAACAAGATATATATATATATATATATATATATATATATATATATATATATATATATATATATATATATATATGGTTACTATACCTCAGCCGACGGCTGAGAGAGTTTCTCAGCCGGCGGTGACGTGGCTGAATATATGCCACATATCGGCCGCAAAGTGTAGGCGCCAAAAAAATCAAAAAAATCCCGCCTAAACACTCGTGAATCAAATTGACAAAAATACCCCTTTTTTATTTCTAAACTGGCATAAACTCATCCACAAACAAAATTTACCTAAAAAAAATTTCAGTTGAATATATCTACAGTTCTAAAATTCGTAATTCTACTACATCGAAAATATAATAGAAAAAAATTTGGACTAGTTGCATTCCTTTTTTATATCACGTCTGCGACCCTAATCGCATTCCTTTTTTATATCACCTCTGCGACCCTAATCGCATTCCTTTTTTATATCGCGTCTGCGACCCTAGTCGCATTCCTTATTCGCATAAAAATAACAGACGAAACATGTTATAGTACAGCACTGCGACCTCCTTCAGCACTGCGACCAAAGTCGCAATCTTTTTTCACATGCCTTATGAAAAAGATTTTTTATAATTTTACAAAGTAGATTAGCCATGCGACCCTGAGATCAGTTCGCGTATATCACATCTTATAAAAATATTATATTAATTACACTGAATTAAATGAAGTAATTAATATTCTATCTACCGTGATATAACAACAAGTCTAGAAAAAAGAGATGCACTAATGTTAATCTCGATAAAGGAAAGATGTGCACCATACGTAATCTAAAAATATAGGCAAAACATTCTATAAAAAGTTAATTTGTACTTCACGTAATAAACCTCTGGAAAAAAGGAACTCTTCGGATTCTCTCGCCATAACTCTTCAATTAAATATTTAATTTTTTTTACCACTTCTTACCATACTCAACCGTCACCTGTAACAATTATTATTACTATTCATGTTCTTTCACATTATTGACCTTTATATAGTGCTTGTAACTAATATATTATCTCATACCTAAAAACTATATTTTTGCTCTTCCTTTTCAATTTGATTTCAAAAACTTCCAGAAAACAATTCATTCTTGAATCATGTCTTTCCCATCTTCTTCCTCTGAACACTTAGATTTCAACTTCAATCATTCCCCCACCGGTCCTTTTTCTTCAGGGTATTCTAGTGAATCTGATACCAGTCTGGACTTCACTCCTTTTGACTATCTCACTACATCAAATAATATATTAACCGATCCTCCTATTTATGAGGATGATCAAGTTTTCATGTAGGTTAGTGAGGAGGACATTATTCCTCTGCCACTTGACGGAGACATGCTTGATGAAAGCATGTCCTCTGATGCTATAGGCTCGCTTTCTCGCAACGGGTCGGACGAAGAGCTTGATAGAGACGATCCATTCTGGGAGTTTATCGATGAACCAAAAAAACCTCAAAAACAGGAAGATGATGAGGAAATAAGTGATGAACAGGAAGACCAGGAGAATGAAGAAGACGAATCTGCTTATGATGGTGATGATGACGAGAATTAGGATTTCCTGATCTTCTGATATTCAACGTTATTTTGTCTTCTTTTAAAAGCTTTTAATGCTCTTTTTTGTAAGGTCTCTTTCTCACCATATTATGTTATAAATAAAATTTACTTCTATCTGTAAAATAATCTTTCATATTTTTAAAATACATATAAAGTATACCGTATAGGTATTAATTCTGCATCTTATCTGCGATAATGGTCGCAGTACTCATATAATAATTACATATGAAACTACGAACACGGTCGCTGTCCAGCCATAAACAGTTTGATCATTAAACTATATAAACAGATAATACTGCATCATCATCACAATCCTCTCAAATCAGTATATTTCACTGTATAATTCACTGTATATCAAAAATTAGAAAATTGCGACTGCTGTTCTTAAACATTGCGACCATAGTCGCAGTCCTACTTCGCATGAAATAAGTAAAAAAAAAATTCGTAGTTTATAGGCGGCTGAGACAACAGTTACAGTGAAGAGCAAAACATATAAAACCATACGTAAACTGCGACTATAGAATCAGTCCTTAGTCACCGTTATTACATTTAACTTAGCAAACAAATCATCCAAAGAAAATGTTGTCGTGAGTACTGCGACCATAGTCGCACTCGCATGCAATAAGTAAAAAAAATTCGTAGTTTATAGGCGGCTGAGACAACAGTTACAGTGAAGAGCAAAACATATAAAACCATACGTAAACTGCGACTATAGAATCATGTTGGCCCAATGGCCTTCCACTCTAGTTTTGATGATGATCAACTCATGTAGTTATGTTTACTAATAATCTTGTGTTTCTAAGTTTCAGATCATTAACAGGATATTAGTTGGTGATTAGCTTCAACAAGGAGTTTAGAAGCTACTCATGGTGATTCCAGGGCCAAACCTTCAAGTTCACACTTTGCCTAGCCCATGGACTGAGTTTGAACCGAGTCTACTTGAAGATGAAGATCGTCAAGAAGACTTAGGTATCTAATTTAGAGTTCGTGTTTTAGATCCATATTTGTAAAGCTTAGTTTAGTTGATATGCTCAAGTGCACAAAACACACACGTTTTATGATTTGATATTTGGTTTTTATGAATAGTTGATCAAAACAAGTTTACATATGTTATATGTATAGTAGATATTTTCTATTTATACATACATGCTTTAACTTGGTAAACAAACTTATTTTGATATCCCTATTCATGTTCTTGAAAAATCAAGTTTTGAGAAAAATACAAGTGTTGATTCGTGATTTTTTGAAAAGAAACAAAAGTAAATTTCATATGCTTGATATTTGAGTAGAAATGTTTATCACATGTTTAATATCAATGCAATATGTAAAACAAGTTTTATGGAAGTTTTGTAAAAGATAAAAATAATTTTAAAACAAGTTTTTATCAGATTTTCTGTTCCAGGCTTCAACCAAGTCGACTTGGTCTCTGACCAGTCGACTAGGTCAGAAGTCGGTCGACCGGGCCGGTCGACCGACGTGCACAAACCTGTGCACGTTTCTGGAACAGTGGACGGTCGACCGTGCCGGTCGACCGGAGCAGTATATCTGCTCTCTGGTTTTCTGGGTCGACCGGACCGGTCGACCGCAGAAGAGAGCTTTGCTCTCTGTTTTGTTTCGGTCGACCGGGCCGGTCGACCGCTGTTGCCCAACGGTCATATTTCTGACCGTTGGCGGTCGACCGGACCGGTCGACCGGCAGTCTGTCAGACTGCCAGCTCAGCCTAACGGCTAGTTTTGTATAGGGGCTATATAAACCCCATCTCTTTGGGGATTTTAGCCAAGTTTTTCAAGAGAAAAATTTTCAGTTTTCTGAAGTGTTTAAAAGAGTTTTCAAAAGAGTTTTAAGTGCAAAAACTTCTCATCTTTATTGTTTTAGGGTTTTTGGAAAATCAAAGAAAAATAGGTTTTTGAGATTTTTGCTTAGATCTTCAATTCTATCATATTGCAAGTATTTTCCCAAAGATTTTTCTTTGTTGCTTGTTTCCAAAAACACTTGTTTTCCACACTTGAGCTATCTTCTATCCTAAACTATTAGGATCTTTGTTTTGTGGAAAAAGAAAGAAAAAGAGAGTTTGTGGTTTTGGAACCACTTGTTGTAAACCCTCCTTCATTTGTTGTATCCCTCTTCGGTAGAGGTGATCGGAGTGGTATTGGTTGTGAGCCTCTTCGGTAGAGGTGGAGTTTGGTTGTGAGCCTCTTCGGTTGAGGTGTGTGGATTGGTTGTTGTATTGGCTACGGGCCTAACCCCTCGGTTGTGAGGAGGTTGTTGTTGAGAGAGGAGTTTGGTACTCCTAGTGTTGTAAGAAATCCTCTTCGGTAGAGGTTCCCTCGGTGGGAGTTGAGATAGTGGAAATCCTACACGGTGGTGTAGGCGGGGATGTAGAGCAAGGTGCTCGAACCTCGAAACAAATCTCGGTGTTTGCGATTGCTCCCATTGTCTCTCTAACTCTCTCTCATTTACTTTGTGCAACGCATCATACTTCATATCATATCATATTTGCTTGTGTTGAGCATATTTCATATTGCCTTGCATCTTTTACTATTGCAATTCATTCTTATATGCTTGGCTTGATTGTGTGTATTTCATATTGCTTGGATTGCTTGTGTGTGTGTGCCTAACTTATACTCATCCAACAAGAACTTCACATAGCACCTCAACCCATTTCAAGGGGAATCAAGGGAGTTAGTCCAGAGCCTCGCAAGGGGAATTCGGCTACACTTGTTGTATTGTATTAGTTTGTGCATAATTTGCATTAGCTTCCGCATTTAGCGCACTTAGTTTACATTTAGTTTCTTAGATTAGCACTTACACCTATTCACCCCCCTCTAGGTGTTTTACAAATCAGTCCTTAGTCACCGTTATTACATTTAACTTAGCAAACAAATCATCCAAAAAAAAAGTTGTCGTGAGTACTGCGACCATAGTCGTAGTCCGTGATCGCATGCTATATGTAAAAACCAATTTAATAGTTCATAGGCGGATCAGACAACAGTCACAATGAAAAACAAAAATATATAAAATAATACGTAAACTGCGATTATACTATCAGTTATTAGTCACTGTTATTACATTTAACCAAGCAAAAAAAAAGTCAACGACTTGCTCTTGTTAAGCACTGCAATCATAGTCGCAGTCCTGTCCGAATTCAATATGTAAAAAATAATAATAATTTATAAATTACATGTGAAAAAAAGTAAACTGCGACTATATTAAAAATCATTAAATATCAAATCAGATAACAAAAAAAAGCATTCAAATTAGTTTCGTGATTTGATAAAAATGTTGGCAGTTTGGCCGCAGTTATAAAAGATAATTGTGGCAAAATTGAATAACGTCAAAAAATATAAAAATATAATAAACTATACAGAACCGCTGTCTTTTACCGCATGGGTATTTAATAATTTCAACTATTTCAATAGGCGGGGCGTCATTTCTAATGTGGCTAATAATGTGCCACGTGACCGCAGGCTGAGAGGGTCTCTCAGCCGTCCGCTGATATACATTTTTCTCATATATATATATATATATATATATATATATATATATATATATATATATATATATAAACACTTAATAAAACATGCAGATATAAACCTAAATTCTTCTCTCCTATTTTGTCACTCATCAACAAAGGGCTAAAGACAATAAACAAAACCAATAAACTTATTTTTTAAAAAATTTGATATGAATAAAAACAGTCAATTGAAAGAACCGATTGAAAAAAAATAATCTTTTTACTAATTGAAAATTAAACATTCTTTTTACCAATGATAAGAAACAATCTTTTTATGTATTGATATCAATAAAAAGACATGATATCAATTGAAATTAAAAATCAATTTTTTTTTGGTAAACACTAAAAATCATTTTGCAATAAAGATACTAAATTGAAAATAATACCAATTTAAGCTTATTGATATCAATATTGAAAATGTTAGCATATACCAAAACAAAGTATTTTTCATCATAAAGATTGGGAGTAAGATATCAATTGAAAATAAAACCAACTGAAAGATAAAATAAGAATTTTCTCTCCCTTTATGAAATACCAATAAAAACAATGCATAAGCTTGTATAAGATACCAATTGAAAAATAATCGACGTATAAGGACTAAATCATGCTTAGTAAGAAATAATTTGTGCTAAAAAAAATATATGACATATATGTTTAAAGCACAAGAAAATATTTATATGTATGTCAGAGCAAAACAATTTAGATATAATCCATACCAAAAAAACATGAGTACACAAAATGAATTTTTATTTAAAAATTATGTATATCTCATAACTGAGGAACTTTTTGATACCAATTGTAAGTGAAACATGAAGTGTATTTTGATACCAAAAAAAGATCAATTGAAATCAATGTATAAGCTTGTAGATATACCAATAAATATTTAGAATTAAATAAAGCTTAGCATAAACCTTTTGTGCTTAAATAAAATATATGACATTGTAAAATAAGCACAATCTAAATCATATATATGTATATATGAAAATAAAAATACCACTTAAAATTTGGTGCATACATATATTGAAAAACAAAATATGAGTTATACAAAAAGAATTTTTATTGAAATCATGTATATCTCAAATCTATCACCCTATTCATGCACATGTTTGAAAGATATTCAATAAGGTATACAAGGTATGGTCGCCCAACCATCCACCCTTAGATGGTAGGGTTTTCAAAAAATAGGATTTGAAGATTATTTTAGCATATTTTGAAAATCACTACCAATTGAAGAATATTGAACTAATTTAAAGTAATTTTCAAATTTAATTCGAAGTCCTTCAAGTAAGGAATAAAATACAAATTTATCCATGAAATATGAAAATTACACGAGAATCGACACTCAAAAAGCAATAAAGCATATTTACACTCATGAAACAAAAAAATCATAAGTAAACACCAAACATAAAGTGTAAGAATCATGTAATCAACAAAATCATGGAGATAAGACAATGAAGCTCAATCAATGAAAATTCCTTTTAATAAACATGAAACAAAGAAAAATTTAATTTTCATCAAAACTAAACAAACTTCAAGTTATATGTATGTTTTGTTGAAACTAAAAATATACATACATATCCCAAATATAAATAAATCTATAAAAGAATATTGCATGAAAAGCAAGTGACTCTAGGAGGGACATGTAAATCTATTAGTTTTAGACAAAATTAAGATATACATGAAGCTAAACATATTTTTATGAAAACATGTACAAAAATAGGGATTATAGGTTAAAATGAAAGAATCATCAAAACAAGGTTATATTAGTACATCTAATGGGTACAAATGAGCAACAAAGTACAAACACATAATAATCAAATGTGGCTCACTAGTTGTACAAGTATAAACATAAGTTTTAATAAAAATTACATCTAAACATGTAATCAACACATAAAGCACAAAAACAAACATGATCATTAGGCTAAATGCACGTGATATTAGAACTAGGATATACATATTAGTTAAACAATAGTGAGAACATAAAATATGAATCCATATGAGCATGGGTGTATCTCAAAAACTATCTATGTATATCACAAGTTTGATAGGCACTGCATTTAAACATAATGAGCATGAAAACCAGTAATGCTAAAATATGAATATTAATACATAAAAAAAAATAGGGAGTTAGAGATAGTTACCAAAACCAATAGAACTAGTCTTTAGGTCTCCAAACTATGATAGTTCTCCCACCTAAACATCCCTTGAAAGTGATGCATCCATAAACATGGTCTTTAGGCTCGGATCGCATCCACCAACAAGGCATCAATGCCCTCATGTCAAGTGAGAGCTCACACCTACAACAAATGAAATAAGGGTGAATTTTGATACCCATATCTTTTTGGGTTCTAAGGGGTTAGCATCTTTCCTAACCTAAACAAACTTATTTGCAAAATTTGAAATATTTATTCTTTCATAACATAATTTTGCAAAGTGGCTCGTACGTCCACAATGTGTACAAGTGTACACATGAGCATACATAGAATCATGTGTGTGAGCATGATGAGCATGTGTATGCCGTGAAGGGTGTGCATGAATATGTGGTGCATGTTTCTTGCGAAACATGGGTTCCAACCGCGTGTGGTTCATGACACAATGGCTCAATGTGGAGCCCAAACAATCTACACTTTTCTTCAAAATACAAATACCATTTTTAATGATTGAAGAAGAAGTGAAGCATGCAACATGTTTATCAACTATAGCAGCATGACAAACATAGGAATCAAAATCAGTTTTCAAAGAAATATTTTCCTTTGAAACTAAGTCTAGTTCTTTTGAAATTAAAACAATTTTGTTTTTCAAAGAATCAGTTTCTTTTAAAATAAAATCAAGTATTGAAGACAAAACCTCATTTTTATTCAAAACATGATCAAAATCATTTTTATTCTTTAAAAACTCGTTTTCTTTTAAAACAAAGTCAAGTTGAGTTTTTAATGAATCTCTTTCATTTGAAACCTCAACTCTCTCTTGAAAAATCATGTTAAGTTTAGAAACAAATTTTCATTTTCTTCTTTTTATTTAAAACTTTTCTTTTTCAAAACTTTGTATTTATTTAACAAGTTTTCACAAAATAATGAAAATTCTTCGTTTAAAGCATAGACATCCATAACATTATTATCACATGAAGAACTAACACTATCATCTAGTTGAGTGTCCGATTTTACCTCAAGGGAGTCAATCCCTTGGACCATGAAGCGAGCTTGGTAGGACTTATCTCCACTAGATTCTTTCTCCAAAACATGTGTTGTTTGTACCTTGAAAGAAGTCAATGTGCTCCACACTGCGAAAGCGGAATCACAATAAGAAACAATAAAAAGATCATATTTGCTTAGTGTGTGCCTAAATGCCTCTAAGGCTTGTGTATTAACCTCAATGTGCTTGTCATTACCAAGATAGAATTTTTCGGTAGTGGAAAGATAAACTTAATTGAAATACACTTAGAGGGGGTGAATCGGTGTACAAGCAAATCTATGACAAATGATGTAAAATTTAAAACGTAATTGCTAACACACTATGTGTAACCAAGAGTGAGTCTGAATTCCCTGTGAAGAGCTCTGGAACTACTCCTCTAAATTCCTCTAGACTAAGAGTTGAGCCGCTTTAATAAGCTCTCTTGGTTGAACACAAGTGTGGGCACACACAAACTATATCTAGCATATAAATATGAACAATGTAAAACAATGTAAGATATAAAAAGAGATAGAGTTGAGAGATAGTGGATCAAACGCAAACACGAAGATATGTTTCGAGCTTCGAGCCACTGCTCTACGTCCCCGTCTCCACACAAAGAATTTTCACTATGTCCACATAGGACCTTCCACAAAGGGACCTCCACTGAAGAAATACAACTCTACACTGAGAGGATACAACTCCTCTCTCTCAAACACAAACCTCTGCACAAAAGGTGGGCACCTAGCCAAGCACAAAGTAAAGGAAAATACACTTGGTGATCACAAAGATCACAAACAATCTCTCTTAGTGATGTTAAAGAATCACAAACAATTTTTCTCACAAAAACAAGATCCTATAGATAGGGATAGAATTGATAGCTCAAGTGTGAGAAAACAAAGTATTTTGGAAAAGAAATAACAAAGAAAACACTTGAAAAAAATCCTTAAAATGATATGAAAATTTTGGACAAGAACTAGAATCCCAAAACTTGTTTTATTTTGATTTTTCAAAAACTTTAAAACCAAATAAAGATAAGAATTTTTGGCTCAAAAACTTCTTTTAAAACTTTGCTGAAAACACTTAAGAAGTGGGAAAATTTGTTCTTGAAAATCTTGAAATAAACAGGCCAAGGGAACCCATATTTATAGGATTCCCAAAATATAGTCGTTGGGGTCCAAATCCGGTCAAAACTAACATGTCGGTCGACCGCCCAACGGTCAGACCGTTAGGCTGTCGGTTGACCGGCCGGTCGACCGACAGCCTCAAGGCAATTTGCCTGTCAGTCGACCGCCGGTCAACCGAGGCCAAAACCAGAGAGTGATCTCTCCGGTCGGTCGACCGGCCCATTGGCCAAGGCAACTATGCACGCCTGTGCACATCGGTCGACCACTATCAGGCCTATGTTTGGGTTTATAGGGTTTGAAAACTTGGTCTATTAAATCCCATAAAATCTCATAAAATTCACAAAAATAAATTCTTGTAAATATTTGAAGAACAAATATGTGTGACTAAAATTCAGCACATATTTTAAACAATTTGAACTATTTTTGTGATATAGAAATTAAGCTTTAAACCAAAAACCGGTATTTTTCAAAACCAAGTTCTAAATGAAAATCTGATTTTTCCAAACTTGTATAAATACAAAAACATGATATAGAAACACTTTTTAAAGCATAGTGCGTATGGATAGAATCTTATACACATATAAAAGATGTATCTATGTTTTTGACATTAAATCCTAAAAATAAGTTTTGCTAAAAATAAAACTTGAAACACATGAACTAGAATCATCAAAATAAGTTCTTAGACAATGTGAATCATAGATGTATATGGATGAAATCAAATATACATTAAATCATGTAAACTTCTTTTGATTCTATCTATTCATGAAAATCATATATGTATACTTGAAAGTCCAAAGCGGTTAAACCGAAACCAAAAACTATTTTAACTTTTTTTTTGTGTGTGAACTTGAGCATATCAAAACTATTCTATCTTTACACAATATCTAAACAAAAACTAACTGAAACAAATCGAGATCTTCTTCTCGATCTTCATCTTCAAGATGACTCGATCCAAACTCAATCCAATGAGCTTGACTCCTTCCGAGTACTAGATGCGATCTTGATATGGAGCTCTTGAATCATCACGTTAGCTCCAAAACTTGACTTTGAATCCTTTGTTGAAGTTAATCACCTACTAAGATCTTGAATAATATCTGAAACTTATTAAATACAAGATAATTAGTAAACTAACCTTCATAAGTTAGTCATCATCAAAACTAAAGTGAAAGGCTTCTGGGCCAACATTAGTTTCCCTTTCGGGATAGGAATCACTCCGGCTGGCGTTGGAGGCTATACCCCGAACCGAAGGAAAGACGTCATATTGGCTGTTACTTTCTTCTGCTTCGAGGGGAGCTTGAGCACCTCCACATCAATCAAAGCTTAGAGAATGTCTTTGAAGATGTAACAGCTTTTGGTAGGGTGCCCCAACATCCTGTGGTATAAGCAATAATTGAGGTTGTCGGTTGCCTACCTTTCAGGACGTCTAGCTTCAGGAAGCTTCAGTCTGTTCATCTTTTTGAATAATCTGAACAATGAATCGATATACTTGTCTTTGAAGGAGTACTGCTTGTTGGCGCGTGGCTGGCTTGAAGAGCTACCCTTTCTTACTAGTTGGGGCTTAGAGGGAGACTTCGTCTTCGTCGCCAGTGTGTCCCCTTCCTTTTAGCTTGGAAAGACACTTCTGGCATGCGCCTTGTCGACTTCTCGGGTCTGAACTTGCTTTCTTCTGCCTTAACCCTGGCGACAACCTTATTGGACCAACTGCTTTCGGGTACGACTTTCAGGTACTCCTATCTGAGCTAGGTGTGAGGTTTGCAAATTGTGATGGCATGTTTCCACCAGGGTAGCCTGGGTCATACCGCTAGGACATTGGAGTGCCATATTCCAAAATCTCTCCACAAATGCTTTAATTGAATCTCCTTTCTGTTACCTCATCGCCAGGAGGGCTGGCATGGTAATCTCCGAGTCGTCTTTGAAGAAGCGTGTGAGGAAAAGCCTCTCCAGATCACCCCAGTTCTTGATGGAGCCTTCTGGGAGTTTCATGAACCATTCAAAAGCGATCCCTTTCAGGGTGCCGATGAACAAACGTGCCAGGATGGCATCATTTGATACTACATTCCCTGTCTGAGACTTAAAGTAGTATACGTGCTGGTTCGGTAACCCCTTGCTGTCGAAGCCCTGCAGAGTCGGAGCTTTGAATTTAGGAGGGTACGAGACAAGATCCCACTCAGCCGAATAAGGCCGGACCACTTCTACTTCTTAGAGGCCTTTCGATTGGCGAGGGCTTCAAGACTTTGTTCCAGTTTACCCATCCTTTTGGAATGAGTGCTCCCATTCTCTGAAGTGCCTCCCTCTTCAGATGGAGGCTTGGACGACTCAGAGTTGAAATGCTCCTCCTCCTCAGTATGTGCAGAGGATGAGCTTTCCCCTTCCTTCGGTTTGTCGTTAGACTTCTTGGAAGGAGTCTTGACTTTCAGCTTCTTCTTCTTCTTATCCTCAAGCAATATCGAAAGCATCTGCTTAAGGGTGTCGATAGATTCTTGTTGGGCGTGAATCATATCGAGTTGTTCCCTCTGGACTTGGGCTTGTTGTTCAAAGCGCCTGGCCATTTCTTCAGGAGTCTCTGCCATATACGCAAAGGCTTCTTTCTCTACGAAAGAGTTCGAGGCCTGTGACTCCGCGATGGCAGAGTGTGACTCACTTGCTTCAATGCCCCGGGCTAGGGCACTATAGTCCACTAGGTCTATTACGCCAGTTCGAGTGTGGGTATGCCGGTATACTCCTTCCTGGCTTGGTGTCAGACTCGTCGAAGCTGACTATTGACTGCTTCCTCTTAGTTCTGCTTGGCGTAATGCTTGGACCCACCATGTTCGCAGTAACTTCAGGGTACGCTGCATCAGAGAAAGTTTTCCTCATGCGGGAGCGACGCCTTTTGGCCGAGCGGGAGACTACGTAGACGATAAGCGGTTGAACACCGACTGTTTGCTTACATGCGAGCTGCAGTGGCATTCAGAGAGCACCGCTGTGACGAGTCGTTCACAGCATCATTGTGGAGTGATTTGATGAACACTCCTCTTTTTTGTCAAGTAGTCCCTTAGATCCTCGGAAGAGGATCAAAGGGACTAGCCTCGAGTATGTGAGGATGAGGACTTTTCAGCTCCCTTCTGACTTTAGCCATCAAAGAGCGAATGTTAACCTTGCGTCGCAACTCCGAGACACAAGCCTCAGAGGCGCAAGATTCGGAGGCGCGGAATTCACGTTATGTGGAACAGACGCAGCTCTCGCATTTTGACTTTGAGATGCGAGTCTCATGCCTCTGCTGAGAAGAGACGCGGACCTCGCGTTGCTGATTATCGCGCTTACCTGGCGACAATTAAGAAACGCAGACTTCATGAGCCTCGCATTCTGACGTAGAGATGCAGGTCTCGTGTCTCTGAGAAGAGACGCGGATCTCGCGTTGCTGAACATCGCGTCTGTGAGGTAGGGTCTCAGAAACGCGAGCTTCTTCAGCTCTGCATTTTGGTACCCATACGCAGACTTCGCACGTCTGATGCAGTTTAGAAGGGACGCGGGCCTGAGCCTTGCATCCTGTGTCTGTTGGACAGAAGATTTTTCGAGCCTCTTTCATTTGTTATCGACGTGCGCGATGCCTTTGTCGACATTCATCATTCCAGTTACGCTCACGGGTTGTTGGAAACTCCTGGCAACCTAGAGCTGAGGAATGTTGAGAGGAGGGGTGTGGCAAGATTGACCTTCGATGACGTTTGCCTTGCGGGTCTCGTGGGAGACGTTGACGCGGGTCACACGTGCGGCTCTGTTTGCGCAATCCATCTTCGAGGAAGTCTCCGAAGAGACCTGGGTGCGGATCTCTGAGGAGACCCTGTGATATTACCGCGCCATCCTGGGACTCTTGGAGCCAGAAGAAAGGAACTCCGCATACTTTGCCTGGTCAAATTTTACGACAAGTGACTCGACCATTTTTCCCATGAAGGTAACGTCATCTTGCGCCACAACTTGCTCATCAGTAGAGAAAGTAGTCCCCAGTGGAGTCACCATCTCTTGTACAGGAGAAATATTGAGAATATATTGCAAAATCTCTTTGAATCAATGAAAGATTACAACAATTCAAATTCCAACTACAAAAGAGACAAGACACTCAAGCTCAGATCTTCTCTTTGTTTCTTTACGTAGCAGTGGAAAGTGAATCTTGTTTTCGTTGACCAGGTGAACGTCAAGCTCCTTTGAAACTTTTCTCTTTGGATCACTGATAGTATAGCACAACTCCTATCCAATGAAATCTCAAAAAAACTTAGGCAAAAACTTAAACTCCGCAAGTTGGTAGAAGAGTTTAACTTTTTATAAGTAGTTTAACTCTTTATAAGTAATCCTCAGCTGAAAATTATAACCCCTCTTCAATAGCAAACTAAGTTATTTATAGGGGTTTCATGGATAAAACTGTCCCCTAAAACCCTCCATGATGGAGGTTAACTCTCCTCATTACGTGGGCAATACATGACCCGGTAATATGGATAGTTATAATTGAGATGCAGGGCTCCTCTCCAGTTGGAACGCGAGTTTGAGCTTTGCGTTTAGTCGTTGAGGTAACGCTGGACGCGGGTCTTGAGCTTCGCGTTTGGGCACTATTGTGGTGTTGAAACGCGAGCCTCGAACTCTGTGTTTCCTCATTGATGTGGTATTAGACGCGTGCCTCGAGCTTCGCATTTGCGACGCGGGCTTCAAGCTTTGACGCGGGCCTCAAGCTTTGTACCGGAGCACTGAAGTAGTACTGAGACGCAGGCTTTGAGCTCTGCGTCTTGGCATTGCAGTGGTGTTAAGACGCGGGCTTCGAGACCTGCGTTTTGTTTTTGCACGAGTGGCTTTGATTAGCCTCGCTTCTGAAGCATGGACCCTATTATCTGATGACTTGTCTTCAGTGATTTTTAGACAGTCTACAATAGGTATGGCAGTCATCCACTAACTTATGCATTTACAACACTATCCAAGTTATTCATGAATATGCCTCATTAAAAACCTCGCTAGTAAAACTCGGTGGGACAAAATATAGACTAAAGAAGGGGGAAAAAAAGTACATATTCATATGCAACTGGTAAGCGTGTGACACTATCTCGTTAAAATCTTGCCAAGAAAAACCTAGTGGGATAAAAAATTGGACGAAGAAAAAATAGTATAGTGTGTAGGCCTACTGATGAAACGCTCCCCTTGATTCTGGCAAAATATCTTTGAGTTGAGACATTCTAATATTGTTGACCTTCTTTCTGAATGTTGTAATTGGCAGTGCTTTAGTGAACAAATCTGAGAAACTGTTACTGGACTGAATTTGTCGAACTTCTATGTCACCATTCTTATAAAGAAACACATATGTGATGAAAAAATTTAGTAAAATATGGTTGATTATATCCCCTTTAATGTAACTATTTTTTACATGTGTAATACAAGCTGTATTGTCTTCATTAATAATGTCGGGGAATTTTTGATTGAGAATAGCTCACATGTTTCTTGAATATGTTATATCATAGATCACAACCAAACACATTCACGATCGGCTTTGTGCAGTGCTCATATTTCAAAATAATTTAAAGAAGTAGCAAATATTGTTTGTTTTGTAAAGTTTTATGATATAGCTACTCCACCACAAGTTAATACATATCATGTTTAAAATCTAACTTTATGTGAGTCAGAAGATAATCAACCTCCGCGTAACCAACTATTTTTTACTTTGATCCCTTAGAATAAAATAAGCATGTGTCAGTCGTTCTACAAACATAACGTAATATATGCTTAACATCATTCCAATACCTTCAACTTGGTGCAGAGCTAAATCTTGTTAATAGGTTAACTGAAAAAGTTATGCCAGGCTGTCTGCTATTTACAAAAAGTATTAGAGCTCCAATTGCACTTAAATATGTTACTTCATGACCTAGTAGCTCTTCATTATCTTCTTGAGGACAAAAAGGATCGTTCTTCACATCAAGTGATCGAACAACCATAAGGCTTCTTAATGGATGGGATTTATCCATATAAAAATATTTCAAAACTTTTTCTATATATGCTGATTGATAAATAAATATTTCATTTGGTAAATGTTCAATCTGTAACCCAAAACAAAATTTTGTCTTCTTAAGATTTTTCATCTCAAATCTCCTCATTAAATAAGCAACATTTTTTGTGAGCTCTTCAGGATTTCCAACAATATTTAGATCATCAACATATACTGCAACAATGGCAAACCATTTTAGACCTTTTAATAAAAAGGCATGGGCAAATTGGTTTATTTATATATCATTCTGGTAAGAGATATTCACTAAGGCGGGTATACCACATTCTTCTAGATTGTTTTAATCAATATAAGGATTCTTGTAACTTGATTAAATATATGCCATAACATTTGGGCAAATTTACTTAGGGCATTTTAAATCTTTAGGGGATTCTCACGTAAATATCACTATCAAGTGACCCATATAGATATGCAGTAACTACATTCATAAGTTGCATATCAAGATTTTCTGTGACTGACAAATAATTAAGAAACTTACATCCATCACGGGAGAATGTCTTTTCATAGTCTATTCCAGATCTCTACGAGAAATCTTGTGCTACTAGTCGTGCTTTATATCTCACAATTTTATTTTTCTCATTATGTTCCTGCACAAACACATTTATATCCAAAGGGTTTTACACCTTCATGTGTTTGGACTACTGGTCCAAACGCTTTGCGATTTTTCAGAGAATTTAATTTTGTTTGGATAGCTTTTTTTCACTTTGTCCAATCATCTCTATGTTGACATTTTTCTTCATTTCTCGGTTCAGGATTCTCATTAGATATTACAATATCTAGAGCGACTGTATATGGAAAGGCATTATCAACAATAATTTTCTTTTTATATCAGCTTTCTCTTATACTCATATAATTCAAAGAGATCTCTTCAGATGTATGCTCTTTTTTAAGTGTATGTGCCTCTTCAGGAGCTACTTCTTCATTAATTGTACTAATCAGTTAATTTTTCTCTTCCATAGTACTTTTGAAAATTTATCTTTTTTGGAAGTATGTACATCTTGTATTCTTTTCTTTTGAGAATTTCTATCTTTTGAACAAATAGGACGACCACGTTTCAGGCGTGCTTTGAAGTATTATTAGGTTGTCTTTTAGAGATATCAATCCGAGCTGGAATATTTTCAACCGGTATATTTCATAGATAGATAGACAAGAGATAGATGAACTATATAGAAAGAGGAATAGAATAGAAATCCGTAGGTTGGGGCGCAACAGGCCAAGAGGTTACTTGCCTTTCCTCGACGTTCCGACGCCTGCTCTTTAGGGAATTCATCAAAGGCTCTAAACGCAAGGCCAGGACCGGCAAACATCATTCCTGGAGCCAGCCTCCTCAACCGGTAGTAACCGCCTGGGGGGAAGCGCCAAAGCAACCCGGGATCCCCGGAGGGGTCAGTACTCAATCAAGTACGGTGAAAACTCGTCGAAAAGTGGAGGGACGCCCCAAGGAGTTTGAACAACTCCATCAAAAATCTCCCGGTTCCCCTGGCGCGGCCTTCACTTAAAAAATTTTCTTTTGATTGAGATTGTATTATTTTCTTTTTGTCAATAAATGTATCGGGCAACTGGTTTGTAATTATTTGCAAATGAATAATTCTTTAGACTTCTAGTTTACTTTAATTTGTACATGGGTCAAGATGAGACAATGATGATGCAATTCATATAATTTCAAGTCGTTCTTTAGAAATCGGTACTTTTTATCCCCCTAACGGCGGGAAAATTGTCTCATCACAATGGTAATCTGCAAAGCATACCTTTAAACATATCACCTATCAGGGGTTCAAGATATCTAATTATTGATGGAGAATCAAATTCAATGTAATTTCAAAACAATGTCGGGGCTAACTTTGCTTGCTGTGGCAGAGAAATGAGAATGAGAAATATTAGGTTGTTGACCAAAAATAAGTTTCAATGGCGAATATTGATGAAATGCATATGGTCTAATGCGAACTATAGATGCAACATGTAATATGGCATGTCCCCAAACAGAAGTAGGTAACTGTGATCTTAAAAGTAAACGTCGAGCAATCATTTAAAGGTGTTTAATAAAAGACTCTGCTAATACATAAAAGACTCTGCTAATCTATTTTGAGTGTGTGTGTGTGTGTGTGCAACTGGATGTTCTACATCAATACCAATTGATGTGCAATAATTATCAAAAGTTTGAGATGTAAACTTACAGGCATTGTCGAGACAAATAGTCTTAATTGAATGATCAGAAAATTATGCCCTCAGTTTTATTATTTGAGCAAAAAGTTTTGCATTAGCAAATGAGTAAAATGTAGGCAAACATGTGATCACTTTAATGACGCGTCAGTTAAAACCATAAAATAATGAAATGGCCCATACAGTGGATGAATAGGCCCGCATATATCCTATTGAATCCACTGTGAAAATGTTGTGGATTCACCAATAACTTTTAATGGAGATGGTCTAACAATTAATTTTTCTTGTGCGCGAATCATACATAGACAGTCATCAGATAAAAAAATCTTATGGTTCTTCAATAAATAGCCATGTGAATTTTCAATTACTCAACACATCATTATTGACTCCGAGTAACCAAGTTGGCATGGCAAAGCATAAAAAGTTTTGGATTATTGAACTTCTGATTCATCACAATATTTGATTTTAGCCCTTATTGTTGTAAAATATAGTTCAGATGAGAAAGCTAAAAGTTTTTCTATTATATGCTTCTAGCATGGGGCAATAGAAGTAATACAAAGATATTCTATCTCCCCCTCATTAATAGTTTCAATATGAAGCCCATTAAAGTGTATATCCTTTAAAGTGAGCAGATTTTCTTCTGGATCTGCTAGAATACAATACATTTTTAACATAAATATTTGTTCCTCCAGATAATATTATATTTGCTCTTCTATAGTCCTCAATTAAATTTGCACTACATGAAATTATAATGACTTTGGTTTTAACTGATTTTAGGTTCGAGAAATATTTCATATCTCATAGAATGGTATGCATCATTGCACTGTCGGCCGACAAACATCTCCATCATACATCTAGAATTGCTTAAGTTTTCTTAAAATAAAAATACATATATAAGTTCAATAACAATGATAAAGAGATCATAATTATTCGATCAAACATAGTTTATTGAAATAAAAATATTACAATGGAAAAATAAAAATTGAAAAACAAAACACAATTAAAAATAAGCAACATGGTGAACTAAATAAAATTATTTCATATTGAAGTATTCATCTTTGACGTCCTCATTACCACCATTAACATCTTCATTACCAACAACATTCTCATCATCAATCAAATTGTCAATAGTCTCACTTGATCCAGTAAAGAAATCTGAGACATCCAAATAGGTGATATACATAGACTAATTTTGTTAATCATCAAAAATATCTTCAAAAACAGTGACAATTTTTTTTCCTTTGCCTTAATGGATGCTTAAAGTCAACAAGGTGCTTTGCAGTATGACAAGTATGGGACCAGTGACTTTTTATGCCATACTTATAGCAGTCTTTTCCTTTTCATTGATTTCCTCCATTGTTGTTCCACTTTTAGTGGTAGAGTGTTATCTCTTATTTGAATCATGATTATGACCATCTCGATTTCTAGAATTAAATCGATCACAACCACGGCCGCAACCACGATCATACCCAAAATTGCTCGCATTCGCTTTAGAGAATGATGCACTCGCATTCACTTCAGTGAATGATTTTGAGCCAATTGGATGGACTGATGATTTTTCATCAAAAGTTCATTATTTTGTTCAGTAACCAGAAGGCATGAAATTAGCTGAAAATATTTCTTAAATCCCCTTTCACAATATTGTAGTGACGGGAGCATATTAGATGTATGAAAAGTGGTAAATATTTTAACTTAGTTCTCAGATGATCAAATTAGAAATCAAATAGAAGAATATACGGGTAATAATATTCTCGAAACTATATGTTTGAATCTTATTAATTTAAGGTGTCAGGCTCTAAAATTATGTCTCAGTTTTGAATTTTAAGTTTTATAATCATCTAAAACTTCAAGTTTAAATCTTTAAATTGTGAACTTCAAATTTATATATGAATAAAGGAAAAATTAATGAAGACAGAGCCAACAAACATAAGAGAAATGACAACATGCTGTATACGATTATAAATTTAGGTAAATAAGTGCAAGATTATATGCTCCAAATAACAAGTATCATAATCAACAAGATTGAATCAACATCCAGCAGCACTCTTGTTAACTCCATTCATCCAGTAAAAGACACAAATGAATAAAATATAAAACAATGCTTCGATCAGTTAGAGCACCATAAAATTCAAATCATGTATGCACGTTCAAATATTAGGAAGACAATAAGATCAAATAAAATAAGAAATTAGGGAGACAATAAGTACATCAAGTTTGAGACACGCAACAACGCAAGCACCTCAGCTGGGAACAAGAGAATCGTGTTGATAACATGATATAAAACTAAGAAAATTTACAAAAATGAGAAGAGAAAACCAAGAGAAATTATTCTCTAACTTGTGTGTTTTTCATTCTTCTTTGTAGCCTCTATTTATAGGCAAAAACAAGTATATATTATAAGAAAGAAGACAGAGAGTTCATATACTAACTCATGCATTCACAACATAGATTATAAGGAAGAAGGTGAAGAAATCACCTACAATCTCTTTCATATAAGGAAGAAGGTGAAGAGGTATGTTAGCGATCCAATAACTCATAAATTTTCAACACTAAATAACTAGATGGGTGTCAAATATAAATTTAAAAAGCACAATTGAATAGAAACGTCCCAAGGAGAAGTTAGAAAAAGGAAATATTACTATCGAGGTATGAGTAGTTGACTTTAAATAAAACATACCATAGTTGAGATCCTAATTAATGTTGACACATGAAGAGAGAGGATCAATTTGAAGAGAGATTTCATGAGCCCCAAAGTGCTTGCATTAGTAGAGAAAAGAGAAGAAACTACAGATTGCAAATTCTCAGTCAAGGATCTTCCAACAACAGTTTGAGACCAACCTTGATAAATAATGAGCATTTTATGGTTTTGGGTAAGAATATTTTTCACAATGAAAATATTTACACCACCTTGTAGAATGTTCTCCTGTAACAGCAACATGCAGGTGGTGACACACAATTGTTTTTCACCAAGGCACCTCAAATCCAACTTCAAGCATGCAACATTGCATTTAAACCTTTTGCTTCTAGTAAATAAGCCAAATTTCAGGTGAAAAGTATTATGCTAATTTAAGATCACAAACTAGGCAAGGAAAAAGGATAATAAATATTTCTCAGTTAGTTATCCCCTCTAACCAAGTACAACCTGTGCATAATCTTGATACCTGAGAGAAGAAAAAAGAACATGGATCAGATGAGGTGATCAGCCCTTCAATGAATATTTCTTCCCGGTGAACGCCTGGAACTTCTGCTCTCCCTTCTCTGGTGATTCTGCTGCCTTGGCTTCTTTCACCGGTGCCTGTACGGTTAAGAAACAAAAGCTCTATCATGCCACAGTGTCCACATTGCTCGCCAAGGTACATTATAGCGAAAACAATTTTTTAGAGGGTACTTCTCTGATTTTAACATGCAAATGGACATAGATTTTCCTAAACACTGTCATGACCTTTTTTTTCTCATGAATTGCTGTAGTTTCCTTGGTCGGGAGAAGGGCACAAGTCCATTCAAAAATATGGCTTGACAGAACTTAGTTATTTTCCCTTCATGCATGTTGCTTTCCTCATCATCACAAAACATAATTTGAACGAGGAAAATGCCAGCCTCTAGCAGGCTGTGGTCAGGGTCAGCTCAGGTCTAGCCAAGGCATGCAAAGAAACATCGAAATGTAACCCAAGCTAGCTGCGGCAGAACTGAATAGCTAATACTCTCATCCCACACGACTAATCCCTTGACCCAACAAGATCTCACACAGAGATGACGTCGCTACATTAGAACAGTTTACTCACCTTCCGCGCTTCTTTAGAAGCAGAGTTTGCATTTGAACCAAACACAAGCTTCCCCATAGTTTGCCGCGAAGAATTGTTTTGTGAAGTAGAAGCTGCCGAAGGCTTCGAGCTGCTGGCTGCTTCGAGCTGAGATTGCTTTGAAGGCAAAGAGCTAGCCGGTGCTTGCTTTGAAGGCTTCCCGTCCAACCGCCTTCCAGTGCCAGTGAAGGGGCTGAATTTTGGCTCTTCAGGTTCCGGATCTTGAACTGAAATCAAAAAAATTAGTATCAGATACATACTGTAGAACACCTAGTAAACCATCTTTATTTTGGAAAGCATGAACTATACCACACTTCAACCAAAGAAGCTTATACAACTGTAATCAATACTAGTGAGTCCAAAATGATAGCTAAGCTGTACAGCACACAGTTTGTCCCACTTCAAAATATAACTATCATCTACTTTTAATGAATATAAGAGTTCCCGGCTTTTTGCAACATGAGTCACATGACCAAATGGTAATGTAGTAAAATCAGTTTTCAGAGATTATCACTTCAACGGTATAAACTTGCTTGCTTTGTCCATCAAAAAGCTCAACCAGTAAGCAACCCATCACTAGTGATCAAAATGAATGTACATTCGTATAGCAGTCTAATTAAGCCCGTTCACCTAAACCAATGGCATGAAGCTAAAAAGAGTTTGGTATTATACTAGTATACTAGTAACTTCTTGGAATATTCCCAGTAAATTTAAGGGAACTTGTTCGATGACAAATGCACTCTAGTTATTAAGGTCCAATGAAGTTTAAAGATCTTTAAAGTTTAATTCAAGGTTTTATAATTTTTCTTAAGATTCGCAAACAAATGAGGGTCTGGAAATTAATTTGAAATTTTGAACATAATATGCACTCGAAACAAAAGAAAATAATGGATATGAATAGCAAACTAGAAACATAATGGGAAAACAGGATGAACCTGAAGGGTTCATGCTGGAGAACCAGTTTGAAATCACATGTGGCACTAATCAGATGCTAAAAAGAAGACTAGAAATCATAATCTTACAAAGAAGGGAGAAGAGTTTGTGTTAGATCAAAAAATCAATATTAGAAAAAACATGTATAAGATACATGAGAAGTAGGTAGAAAATTGAGAATAGTTTGAATTAAAATATAAAAAACTAATAATTGTTAAAAATGATTTAAAATGTAATTGACATTTGATGAGTTTCCACAAAACATCCTGTGAGTAAACAAAAATTTCTCCAATGATTTCATAGCATATGCTTTGTATTTCGATACATGTTATCCGCGGCACAAGCCCAAAGAGAAGGCGGCAACAAAATTGCACAACAGAACACATCTCCAAAAGGGAAAACAAAGATTGGGACTTAAATTCAAACTTATTAACCAACAATCCATCAATCCCCAACCAAAGATGGGACTAAACACTGACGGGAATCACTTTAGTTGCTTTTTATTATAGTTTTTTATTTATTTTTATTATATGCTTTTATTGTTTAGTCTCACATCGCTTGTGATGGAAACATTTTCTTTGTAAGAGCTAATTTAAAGAGGCTCAACTCAATGCAGAAGGTAGACAATGATGAATTAAAAAAAAATTAGTTTAAATTTCTTGAGCCCTTGAGTTCTTAAGATTGGGGTGAGAAGCCCGTGGTGTAAGGGGTGTGAAGCCCGTGGTGCAAGGGTTGCGAAGCCCAAATTTATCTAATTTCTTATTTCTTAAAGCCTAATCCTTTTTTCATTTCTCTTTCAAAACCCTAATTCCCAATTTCTAATTTGAAGGTGACTGCGATCCTCCCATTTTACATCTGTTTAGTATCAGAGTTTGGCCTCAATCTCCTTCCAAATTTTCTCTCTCTCCAAAAAGACAAGCCTCTCCAAAATTCTAGAGCTAGATCCTTAGATCTACTCCAAAAAAATTTACATTGTTCATCAGTATTGTTCATCGACGTTGTTCATCGACAGCACTGTGCATCAACATTGTTCACTACAGAGCACAGTCATAGTCCGAAGTCTTTTTCTCACCCATTCAGAGTCCGATTCGGGTTCCGTGATTGGGTTCGTGACTGAGATCCGAAACTACTGGAAAGAATTCACAGCAGTTGGGTGGCAAATTCGACCTCCACAAGTCCTTATCTGGTGCTGATACATTTCCAGTAGCAGTTCAACAGCGTTTCAAGACCCATTTCCAGCCCAATTCGAGCCATATTCGAGTCCTTGAGACCTTTAGGTTAACTTCTGAGCTTGGGAATTGAATTTTCTTAATGGGTTTTTATTTTTGTGGTCGGTACATATATACTGATGGTGATGACAAGGAAGTTGAACGGGATATGTATACGGCTATCCCGTATTTTCAGGATTCGAATAATCATGATGGGCATGAAAGATGGGAAGACCATTTTGAAGATTTCTTCATTATTTCTCATTGACACCTGAGCAGAAGTGTTGCTATGCCCAAATGAAACTGGCTGGAGAAGTTTATTGGTGGTGAAAAGACAACCATACCAACTGTCGATATTGGTTTCTTACAAGATCTTCGTACCCGGTATGCTCCACACCTCGAGAGATCACAATTCAACGATCTAGTCGCTGAATGTAAAAAACTCCTAGCGAGTGTGGAAAAGATTCTATAAAGCAAGGCAATAGAGGTTGTTGAAGATCCAGAACTATAATGAGAAATTGATGATAAGCCAGTGATAGAAATTATTGCTGAGTTGGTGTCACTGTAAGAAGAGATTTCTTCATGACCCATAAAAGTTGTAGAGCTGCCTATTGAGACCCTTGTAAATCTTCCAGCAGAGCCTACTATGGAGCTAATACTATCTTTGGCAGCTATGAGAGCTTCATTATCATTGAGATCGCCTGATGAGTACGACCTCCTGCATATATGTTTATAAGAGACAGGTTCACAGAAGATCAGGTTACTTATGGTGCAAAGTGATGTAGGTTCAGTTTTCATCATAGATGATTCACATCTGTCTGCTACCTGTGATTGGCTCGACCTACCATCCTTCAATCCAATCTATCACAGAAATCAGTTTCACCTCTACCACCTTGATTCAGCTATGACGCGTCAGTGCTACTTCTCCGACCATCACCTTAGCCTGATTGAGAATGTGTGATGATGTTTAACTCGTTTGTGCTTGCCTTGCTACTTATCGATGCATTCACCGAAGATGAACGCTTTCAAGCCGGAGAGAATTGATGAGAATCACTTTTAGTTGCTTTATATTGTAGTCTTTTTATTTGCTTTATTGTAAACTTTTATTATTTAGTCACACATCGCTTGTGATCGGGAATTTTGCTCTGTGGTAGCTTCTTTAAAGAGGCTCAACTCAATGAAAAAAGTAGACAATCATGAATTAAAATTTCCAGATAATATTTCAAAGCTCTTGTCTTGAGATTGGGGTGTAAAGCCCGTGGTGCAAGAGGTATGAAGCCTGAAATCTATCCGGTTCTTATCTCTATCTCTTAAACCCCAATTTCTCTTATTTATTTTCTTCTCAAAATCCTAGTTTCCTATTTCTTTGATTTGAATGTGATTGTGATTCATATTGTTTTACATCAAACATGCTCTTCTATTCTTATGCCAAACCATCAACAGAATGGATGAGATACTTACCCCAGATATCTCCGTGTTCACTCCTTTTCCAAACCAACAGCATGGAGATAGCGTTCCAACTTGCAGATGAACCCAAGTGACCCATTGTGACAAGTGACTACCAAATCATAGATTAACAAATAGTGCAGACGCTACAATGTTTAAACTAAATCTCCTATAAATAAATACTAATCACATCTCTTCTTCCCAGCACAGATCGTGAACTTCTGCCGATGTATGAGATTGGATATGCAAGAAAATACGTTGTCATAATGATTTAATCTTATTTAGCCGATAACGGTCTCCGGAACACTTAATATCTCAACCAACAATTTGGAGCATTAAACGAATATAAAGCTAAACAGTACAGAGAGAATCCTCAAGGAATTGCAAGATTCTCTTGAAATGTCCTCTAGCATACTCATTAGCTCAGGTGATCCTTGATCATTGTATAACAGTTACAAGTGATTATGAGCATCTAGACATCCCACCCTAGCATTCATTTCCTTGTGTTAAATCACCACAGCCCCTCTAGGACCACATACAAGAGGTCGTAGATACAGATGCAAATATTCATTGAGTTAATAGGTGTTAATCTGTTACTGCTCTCATTGGTGTGTTATCATCTTTGGTATTCTATATAATTCCTATTCGCTTACCACTAATTGCCTGTGAAGGAGAAACCCTACCCATCCATGAAGTAAAATAATTTCATGATTAAGTTTCCAAATCATAATTCACTATTTTTATATATCTTAAACTCTTTCCAACTTTCTTGATTTTCCTAATCATCATTTTTATGTTTTATTGGAAACTATTCACATGTCAGCCAGAGGAGCCAAGCCAAAATATTTTATTTAGCACCCGTGACACATATCCATACATCAGCAGCACTCTCAATTTCACTGAAAAAAATTCTACATTTACTTGTCACATTGTGTATAGATTAAAGGTAGCATAAGATTTCACCTTGCAATAATTATTATCAATCATCAGTTGCTCGTGCATGTGACTCATTCCACAAAATAACTTTCATTAAAAACATGCCCTACATGCTCTAATGCTTCGGTCCACCTGTCCCCAGTCTCTTTTTTTAACCTAAATGTTTTCTGAAAAGAATACTCTGAACAACTTTCAACCCATGTTTACTGATCACTGGACCACCCACAATGACATACAACATTTGAATTTTCCACGTATAAGATCTTCAGTTTCATAATTATCGATTCACACGATATTGTAATCTTGCACACCCAAATGAAACCTGATTAAAATGATATGTAGTTAAAGACCATGTTTCGTATCCATATGTTTGACACAATGTTGAAAATAGTGATAATGTAAAGCGTAGCGCTCCACCTATTAATAGCTAATAGCGTAGCGTGAAGCGTAAGCTACATATTTTTGTTTTTCATTTAAGAAAATATTAACCAGTCCTAAATAATTTTAATAAATAGGAAAAATATAAATCAGTCCTAAATAAAGGCCTGGTTAGTGCCAACTGCGGCTCACTGACATTGATCAATGTCAAAGAGAGCTAGCTGTCAAGAATCCAAGGATCTAGGTCTCTCAATAGAAGATTAAGGCTTGTTGTTAAAAATTAAGACTCACTGATGAGTTATTGAAATTTCATTGCAATCTCTCACCACCGAAGACGAGGCTTCATCACTCGAGATAGAAGAAAACCATAACTCATTGATTTACCATAACTCATTGATTTAGGTATCTTTAAAAAAGCCTCTCAATCACCTACTTAAGTCAAGTAAAAGAAACATACCGTAGTGTAGCTACATTAAAGAATAAATAGCGTAAGCTATTTTAAAATAGTGGATATCTACATTGTTTCTTAGCAATTTCTAGCGCTACGTAGCATACAAAGAGCGCTACGTAGCATACAAAGAGCGCTACGTTACAAAGCTGACTTTTTTAGCTACAAAGCTAGATTTTTTCAACATTGGTTTGACATGTGTATAGACAATTTTTCTTTTTTCCGAAGCTAGTTTGGCTGAGTTTATAAATTCTAAAGAAGTGTTTTTATAGCAGAAGCTTGCGGTTGTGCTCTAAAATTTATTAGGGGCAGTAATTTAGCCCATGCTTGAAGACTATTTAAGCCTTATCTTTAGGGTTAAAATGATTTTTGGAGGAATAAATTTTTCGATTTTCCCGCACATTGATGAGCATGTACACAAGCAGTGTCGGATACACATGCATGCCCACTCCACTCTCATTCCAGAATCCAACCAAAACTAAAAACCAAAACTCCCTCTCCTTCTCCTCTCTCCCTCCTCAATCTCTAAATCCAAACATAAACCCTCAACTTCTTCCTTTCTCTTCTCCCTTAGCTCAAACCCTAATTGAACTTAAACCTAGCTCCGTTCCTCCTCCTTTTCCCCCTCCTCCAATTTTCTTTCTTGTGTATCGTCTTCCTCCACCTCTTCTCCCTCATTCCCAAACCCTACTCCAAACTTAAACCCACTCTTGTCCTCCTCTTCCCCCGCATTCCCCCTTAACTTGATTTTAGCTCATTTTAACATAATGAGAGTAAAAATGCCATTTCACACATCCAACTTAACACAATTAGCTTCTACATAGAGACAACTGGCTTTGGTTTGCGTGCATGTTTTGATTTGTTAGCTATCTATGGAATATGATGCAGACATCAAATATTTTGGCAAAAATTAAGTTTTTAGCTTCCAGACCCGAGCAGCAATACAAAACAAATAGGAGAAGGAGAATGCATAACTCTATGGCTTTGAGGAAGAAAACGACAAAAACTTGGTTTTTCATCGATTTCTCCTCTCAACCTTTGATTCTTTAGCTTTATTTTAAGTAAGTCATGTCAATTTACTATAATGAATTTTGAAAATATGTAGCTATGTGTTTAAAAGTTAATTTTGTAAAACAAAAAGTCAGAATAAAAAATGCTTGCAGTTATGCTTTGCTTTTAATTTTTTCGGGTTTCTTGTGTCATAATTTTTTGATATGATTAAATTCCAAAGTAACAAGACGAATATATTATAATTTTAGACTAACTTTTGGTTTGTCCTCCTCATTTGTACACGTTCAAATGTCTCTGAAGATGCATACATAAAATTGTTTGCATGCTAAGTCTACATTTAAGTATGCATGTTGTAATCTGTGGTTTCTTATAATATTTTTTGTTTTGCCTGCTTAGTTTAGTTGAAAGAATGCAGATTAAGAAGCCGGTTAGTTCAGTAAGCAGAGAATCACAAAGTGAAGCAAGACATGTGGTTAAATTACGACATTTTCCCTTCATATACAAAATCTGGAAGTATCGTTATTATCACACTGAAAAGATACTTCTTCAAATTACACTGTGGACGTCTTTTTTTCTTTTTAATGCAATAAGAGAACTAGAAAAAGAGTTATGTATATCCCCCCACCCCCAACAACCACAAAAAAAGTCTTTATTTGTGAAAGGATAAGAGATTCTTAAGTATATCTTATATTTGAAATCACATATTTTCAGGCTGAATATTTCCATTGGAAGAATTAGTCTGGTATGAGATGTAGGGCTGGCTATTATCATACGAAACCAACAAGCTCAACAATTTAGGTTTGGTCTAGGATCAACCTTCAATAGTTTTGATAGATTTGTCAAGGAGAGCTTTAATTTCCTCTGAGGCTTGACTGTTGGCCATAAAAGTTGGATGTGATATTTATTGTAATTTGTTTTTTTCTAATTTTTTTTTCTTTGCTTTTTGTGTTTCTTGAATATGAAGCGGTCTTTGCCACCCCTTTTCCATATCTATCTCTATATTTACTGACATATTCCTCGTACTTGTGATCGTCACATTCTTAACCAACTCTCTTCAAGTTTTAACCAGTTTTGATCGCTTCGGGAAGCCTTCTTTCTTGTAGTTCTCCGTAGCTCAGTGCTTTCACCGACCTGCCATTTTGATATGACAATGCTTGGTACTTGTCAACCCTACTGACTCACAGGTGCCTATTGAGCTGTTTGTCTTACTTACTTATCGCTCTAAATAAAACTTTTGGGCTAACTTGGACCCTGTTTAAACTTCAAATTTGAAAGGTACGATGTACGCTGATTTCTCAGTCTTCTTCTAATGTGAATTCCATTATTTGTATGGAAGAAAAAAATTAACAAATAAAAGACCCACTGAATGTTTCTTTTAATTTCCACCGACAATAACAGTCACTCTTAACTTTTTTTCTCCAGTGCGCTATGTGCGCATTAGAGCTAGTAAATCCTGAAACGTACCAATTATCTTAATAAGGCCTATACTTTTTACTTGGTTATCTCAACAACACAAATTCCACCAAACGCTACAACTGAATGCCCTAGTTCCTCTCTTCAACATAAATTCCAATTTAGACGCCTACTTCCAATTCTCTCCTAAACTTTTAATTTCTAAGTTGGTAGAAAATACAAACAAAATATAAAATGACTCAGGATTAACAAATACCCTGATGATAAATATGAAAATCAAATACATGTCACCATAAACAGACTTTGTTTGCAATTATACTGTACCATCCTCTCATAAAGTTTTAAAACATCAAATCTACAAGTACGCCTTAAGATCTATTAAGGATTAATGTCGCCGGGCAGAAAAGTTTGGGATAAAGATTGTGTTGCTGTTGTTGTAATATCTCATAGGAAAATGTCAAGTCACTTTTTCAAAGTATAAACAGCAAGTAAAAAGTTACTGGGGAATGATCAAAATCATAAAAAATAAAAAATAAATCATACATAGAAATCTCAAATAGTAAAGAAGTAGGAACTAATAACACTGAGCATGGCAGGAATGTAAATGACAGCAAACCTTGAGCTGGTGCCTTGTTTGAAGGAATAGCAGGTTGCTGAGGTCGTTCAGGCTCTTTGTAGTCAAGTGGAGGTGCAAAATCCACTTCACAATCTGTCTCAATAATACTTATTGCGGAAGAAGGCTTTGTTTCCACAATATCTATGTAGTACTTCTTATTATTATATGCTACCATGATACTGTCACCAGTTGTTAAACAGGAGAAGTTTCTTAGTGTAGTTTCCAAGCTGCACATATTACAATAACAGAAGGTTAATACCTTCCCAAGTTAGATATAAGCTATATTCCATACTCTCAAAACATAGCACTTTTAAAACATAGCACTCTTAATGGAACAATAGGGATGCAAGACATTGCTGACATGCAAAATAGTAACTGCATTAATCAAAATTACTAACATGGCCTTGGGGTTTGATATATCAAGGAAGTCCTTCGTGTGAGGCTGCAGCTTCACATATTACCCTTAGGAAGGGCTACATTCTTGACACGCACAGTATCTCCCTCTTGTAAAAGCATATTTTGCATCATCTAATGGCAGGAATTGAAAAGGGAAAAGGAAAACATAAGTGCATATAAATCAGTTGAAACACAACATAAACAGCTAGCTAAGAGGTGAGACCACCCAGTATGGCATGTAAATCATGCCTTCTTCCGCAATAAACTCCAGGACACCACAGTGTGAAACTCGCTCAGTGGCAGCATTGCGTAGCTCAAACAACATTGGATAATCGATGTGCAGGGAAGCTGCAGACATCAGAAAACATTGAAAGACAATGTCATATATACAGTTCAACAATGTAATACTGCTATTGTACACTATGTACTTATAATGGGGGGA
Source organism: Agave tequilana (assembly GCA_038442645.1). NCBI lineage: Eukaryota > Viridiplantae > Streptophyta > Magnoliopsida > Asparagales > Asparagaceae > Agave > Agave tequilana. Next base: position 26,736 of record JAVJIF010008860.1, on the reverse strand, counting down.
AGTTTAACTTACCGAGACGGTCAAGTGCTGAGGGAGGCATTATAACTGAAATGTAAGACACAGAAGGTCAAAACAGGTTGAGAGAGCACGAGATGTTTACAAAAATAACAAGTAGATAAGGTTTTGAGATGGCATACTTTTATCACCAACTTCCAACTGCGGCTGCAGGAATAAAAGGAGTAATGGTTAATGAAGTTTTAAAGCAATATAAGGATACAAATTTCTAAATACATACTTGCCATAGGAGCAAACAGAGCCTTTTGCATAAAAGTTCATTTTGCTTATTATCAGAACTAAATCTCTGTCGTGATGCTAACAAGACCAACAAAACTACATAGCATTTTTCATGCCATAGAAAACTCCAAAAGATAAAAAAATAAAAACACTGTTTGGTAGTATACTGCTATCTATTTTATACATGATGGAAACAGCATGTAAGAGATTCAACATGTGTGAGGAATGTATGACAGGTTACTGTCCGAGGGCACTTCGACCAGGATAACATCATGTAAGAGATTCAACATGTGCGAAGGAATAAAGCTACATATGATTAGTTATCCATAACCTACGTCAGGTTACTGTCCATGGGCACTTCAACCAGGATAAACTACATATGCTAGTTATCATTGATATGACACTCTTCTCATTGTTCTCTCTAGCATCCAGCTTCAAACTTCCCAAAATTATGACAAAAATGAGGGTGCCGATACATTACCAGGTAGTGATCAAATAACCATGTATAGAGAACTTTGATATTGGAACTGTTTAGTTTAACACTGCACATTCTCAAGCTTGACAAAACAAACAAACCTTTATCCAAATTTTGAGATAGGTTAAAATGACCTTTTTCTCCATTCAACTATGTTAAGGGCCATCCCCTAGGTAATTTAGTTTTATAGTAATATATTTCAATGTCTCAACTGGATATGGACTGGTCTCAAAACCAACATAAACTGCAGCCAGATGGACTCTCCAGGTCAAGTCTCAAGATAATCAGGTAACGTCTCAGGACTTGTATTTGGTTCTTTAAGACAAAACTATATTCATGTCCAAGTTTTATGGTGAATTTGGCATTGCTTATTCTAAGTAGAGAAAATAAATGATAGTTGGGGGAAAGAAAAATTGATGTTTTGGGTAACAATTTTGAGACTTCTTAGAGAAACATAAGCTAAAAGTTACAGTTTAAAGAGACACATCTTTTGGCTTCTCCCAACTACAGAGGCCAACCGCCCCACCCATGTTTTCCTCTTTTTTCTCTCTCTTGATTTTTCCACACATGATCTCTCATTCGATCTGACATATATAACTAACTTTTCTATCCAATTTTCTATGGAATCTTATCTTTCTTTCTCTACTCTCTGTCACATGTTCATTCTTATATGAACTCTTTTAATTAACATATTTCAGATAAAAATATTTATTAATCAGCATTTAACATTGTAAAATTACCACACCCTCCAACTATATAGAAGTCCTTTTCTAAGAAGCTTTTCTATGATTCACGCTAAAAACTTAATTCCTGTTTTGATAGAATTACCTTTGTTCAAGATGGTGATTTATCCATCCTTCTCATGAAAACTAAGGGTTTTTGGCATTGCCTGCCCCAAAGAAGAAGAAGAAGAAGACAGTTATATGAAGAAGTTTATAAATATTTATATTATTAAGTGGATTTTTTTCTGAAAAAAGACAAATTATGGTTGGAGCTAGAATTTTTAGGTGGGCAAATAATCTCAAAGATGACTAACTCATTTAATTATAGGAAAATTGGAATAAACTTTAAGTTTCTATCAAATTTAAAGATAATAACTTTGGCAGATTTTGTGTTTATTTTCTAAAGAAGTTATTGCACATAAACAAATGATAGCATAATTAAAGAATATCAATTCTAATTCTTGCAGAAGGCGCATTTCTCAATGTAAGCATGGGTACAAATTGAAGTTCCTTTTGCGAATTGAAACTACTATATACTAGGAAAGGTATTAATATAAAGGAATCCAAAATCCAGTTGGGACGAGTGCCCTGTTTGGACAATACATAGCTTTGCCTATGGGACCAATCATGGGACTCGCACTCCAATACAAGGAGCTAGGAAGCAATCTCCATGAGGCCAGTGATTTCAAAGCACAATCATTTCCAAATAAATGGCCATAACATAAAGAACATTTAGGATATTGGAATAACATGTACAATTCATTCATCTGGCATCATTATACTGATCACCTCTTTGTTCATGGTATGTTTCAAGAAACAAATCAACGATGTGTACAACATCTTCAATGGTTAAAGAAGCAAAACTTTGAGTAATGTTACACATCATCAGTAAGTTGTCTTTGCTCTAGTCTTTATTTACTAAAGATATCAGACAGGACATGTTAACAGACATATGAAAGGCACTTCCCCCAGACATATATGGGCAAAAGAAGGAGAAAAAAAAAGACAACAAATGACTTAAGCTTCCTATTAGCTGTCAAGTGGCACGGTTTTGTAAGATCCTAATGCAGAGAGAAAATAATTTCAAACCTTCTCAATAAAAGATGCCGGGTAACACCGATAGGTCTGCTCAAAGGAAGTGCCATGATAACCAAAACCTTCAAAGAACTGCAAAATTGAAGGTAAGAATTAAAAACAGGACCAACACGGACAAAACTAACACTTGGCAGTGAGAAGACCACACTGAATAATTCAAAGAAACAAGTCCAATCATGCAATCAAATAATAGGTTTCCGTAATGCAGTTTAAATCTTTTAATATAATGACTTTGCAACAATACTCTAATTTTATCACACAATTCTCAATTACGTGCAATGATGAGCATGCAATATTCCCCAACCACCGGAATTTGATCGATCAACATGAACAAAAATTATGTCTTCCGCATGGAGATACAGCTAATATGCACTTTAAATATCCCAAAATCCCAACAATCAAACCCATGCCCAATCCTTAAAAGACCAAAACTTGGCATCACAATAACCCTGCCCATGTTTTCGCCATACTAGGGTTCAGTTCTGACGCAATTAAAGGACAAATCAGAGCAACACGCATCAAAAGTTTCTACAAAATCAGAAAAAAAAATCTCGAGTTTCACAAAGACCTAGACGAAAACTACACAATTTAACACAAATCAAAAGTACAAGATCAAAAAAGCACTAATACGATGATCGAATCAGACGAAAAGGTGAGAAAATATACCATCTTTACTGCGTTATGAGGGGGGACGCTGCTTCAGTTCCTCGCTGCTTAGAATCCTGGTACCTGCGTGACAAAGAGGAAGACAGCGCTTCGACTCCCACTTGCCTCCGCCTGTCTGTTGCTTCTGCTCCCCAAAATTCCTTGCTTTCCTTTTAAAAGGGTTTCTCTTTCCTTTCAAGTTTCAAGGGTTGGTTTGTTTCTTTTTTTTCTTTTTTTTTTTTTCTTTTTTTTTTTCGGAATACTAGTATTAGTTTTAGTATCTCAAAATAAGTCTTATTCTAATACTAATATAATAATATAATAAATAATAATAATATTAATCTTCAAAATCTTTTGGTTTCATATTATTTGAAGACAAACTATTCCTCTTATCTCATTATGAATATGTTTAGAATTTATTTCTTTTTCTCATCAATTGGTAATTCCCTTTTTTTCTGATTAAAAAACTCAATTTGAATCTCAGATTCTAATATACCAGTTTCTCACTCTATAATTAAATAAAATTTTAGTCGTTAACTGATCAGATTTTTGTCTCTCGCACTAATGCAAAATAGATTTGCTTTTTTTTAAATAAGCGGTCGAGAAAGTGTTAGTATAGAGACAGCTTTATATATATATATATATATATATATATATATATATATATATATATATATATATATAGGGAGCTGATCCCTTAAGAACGGTTCTCACGAATTTCTGTGAGAACTTTCACGTAGGCCGTCGGATCTGATAGATCAATCAATCTCTATCAGATCCGACGGCCCACGTGAAAGTTCTCACATGAATTCGTGAGAACCGTTCTTAGGGATCAACTCACTATATATATATATATATATATATATATATATATATATATATATATATATATATATATATATATAATATATATATATATATATATATATATTCTTTTGTAACCCGAGAGAGAGGGGGTGAAAAAACAAATTCACCCTCACATATATTTAATGGAATATTTTGATTAATTTAGTTAGCAAATCACAAATAACATATATATTTGATTACATCTGTATCAGATTTGGGGCACGTGTAAATAATATATTTGTTATAAGTTTATTAGTCATTTTAAAAGTGGCCGCAACTGTAGAAAGAAGGTGGAGGCAAATAATTGAAACCCTCTCTTGTTAAAATAGAAAATTTTGCTATAACCATCTACTTTGCTTCATAATTAGAAGAAAAAACTCAGCTTCATAATTTTATTTGCTACAGTCTCTTTTACGTCAACATAAACTGATTCATCCAAACCACCACTTCTTTATATATTTTTATTTCCTATTTTACCCTCTCTCATTATCCTCAACGTTGCTCTCCCCCTTAACTTTGACCCCGACGCAGAGTTATTCACGGATCGATATGCGGTCAGGTCATCGTGGGGTTTGAAAGGGGAGCCCCCTCCCAAAGTCAGGAACGGAGCCACTGATTTTTTTTTTTTAATCGATCTTTTACAGATCTCGCTTGTTCGTACTTGTGATGAGTTTTGCTTGTGTTTAGATCTGAAAAAGGTTAGGGTCATTCAATGTCAGTGAATGGGGGTTTGCTGATGATGACGATGTTGATATGAGGATTGCAACTCGTGATCACAGTCCTTTGTAAGAACTGACTCATAAATAGAGCATTTTGTGAGGACTGCAATCATGGTGTCGCAGTCCTCGTAAAGACTCAAATAAATGACATACCTATCTACACAAATAAATAGAAACTCATGCATATAAATCATGCATACATATACATGATTATACATAAACACATGCATGCATCCAAATTAATAAATACCTATACATTAATTAATTCCCATCCATGAATGTACATATACATCATGCATACACATGCATGCATACATATAAATGCATATCACCACTCACGCACACACCAACACATATAAATGAACTTCCAAATATTTACAACATTGCCATTATACATGTAAATAAAGCTAACCTCGAGGCATCTTGCGGCGCACCGATGGAGGCTCCGACGGAGGCGTCCGGGGTCACGGAGGGTGTCGTTGGATAGAGCAACTCGCCGTGAAGGGCGTGGGGTGCGTTCGCGCTCGCCGACGATGATCAACGGCATCCCGCGGAGAGCCGGAAAATGGTTCGGAGGAAGGCGCTACAAGGCCAAAAGGGTGGAAATTGGCTTGCCTTCCAATCGTTGTCATGAACTACTTCAACAGAGACATCCTAATTAAAACAAGGCACATAACCACAACCAAATTATTACCAAGCAACTAAATTCACCACATTAATTTAAGTACACATATAATAATACCCAATCACCATGAATATATATACCTATGTGAAAAAATGAATACAAGAGGGGGAGGAAGCTTGCTCGGCCAATGCAAAGATTATCATACCATGGAGATTTACCTTGCTGCGGATGTGCTGGGCTTGTTGGCGCTGGAACTCCGGCGTAGCTTGGCCTGGAGATCAAAAATGGAGGTGGTGATGGGGAGGACAACATGGAAAGAGATCGGGGAATCCAGCTGTGCCTTGCTGCGGCTGCTGGTGATGGATGGGGAGGAGCTCCGGCGAGCCATGGAGGAGGGGATCAAGGACAGGGGCGGCCTGGGCTGTGGGCTGGAGCTTCTGGTTGCGCGCAGATCTGTGCGCTGGAGTGGGCGACGAAGGCATTGGGGAGATGGCAACATGGTGGTGCACGGCTGAACGTCGACGGGGAGCGACGGACTCCGGCGGATAGGGAGACCGCGGAGGGTCATGGTGGCTCGCCGGGGCTAGAGGGGACACGGCCTGGTCGTGATGGCGGCTGGGTGTTGGAGGGGGGATGGAGATTAGGTTAGGGTTAATCCTAGGATTATATAAAGGTGGAGATAGGGTTATAGGGCATTGGGTATTGGATTGGGTTTGAGTTAGATCCAATTAGAGTAATGGGTAGTGGGTTTGGTCCAAATGGTTTTGAACTTAGAAAATAGAAACGGGTAATGGGTAAAGGTACAAGGGAAAGGAAATAATGCTACAACTAAACAAACATAATAATCGGAACAACTATAGCATAGAAATAAAGAAATTAACAACATCACTAATAATACTAATATTAAAATAAATAAAATAATGGTAGTACTAATAATAATAATAAAATAATTGACAACGAAATGATAATAGAATATCCACTACCAATAATATCAATCAATATTCGTAATAGCAACAAATAATCATAATAAAATATTGATAATAGAAATAACTATTATAATATTAACAACTAATGGAAATGAATAATAATAATAATTTAGCAAAAGAAATGTCAATGATAATAGTGGTAAACATAATACCAAATTACCATTTACTATCTTAAAAATAAATTCCCATATTTAATAATAGAAATAATCACAAGGAAGAAAATAATAAATCAAGTTGATGAAATAAAAATAATCAGTAATTCGAAATAAATACTTTTAGAAAAATGAAAATACTGTATTACTAGCTAGGGATCTTACATTAGTGATGTTGTTAATTATCTTTATTACTATTGTTATAGTTATTCTAATTATTAGTAGTATTATTTAATTATTGTCATTAGTATTAATATTACTATTCATTATTATGATTATTTTGTAAAGTTATTTATATTGATATTACTAATAATATGATTAACTATTGATCTTGTTAATAATATTAAGATTATTATTATTTGTATTCTTTGGGTCCTATACTCATAATCCATTTCCATATCCATAGACCCAATACCCATTACACATTTACCTAATTGGATCCTACCCGTTAAACCATACCCGTTAGCATTCAACCCATTAACCCAATACCTTTTATATAATCCTAATTCTAAACCCTAAACCTAATCTAATCCCCATCTTCTCTTCCCCAAACATCCAGCCGCATCCACCTATGGCAGCGCCTCCCAATCCTGGGCCCGCGCAAACCAAGACCGAGCTCCATGGCCTTCTTTCAGTGCCCCATCCTGGCCAAGCCGCGAGCTCCTCCTCCACGACGGCAACCAGCATCTCCATTCCAAGACCCCCCCTATGCGCGCATCCCTCTCCAACAGATGGCGAAACCCATGGCAGCAGCGCCCCTTGGCAAACTTCACAACCGCACCAAGCCATGCCTCCATGTCAAATCAACACCAATCTACTTCTCCATTGCCGTGCCCTTGTTGGGTGAGCCATCCTTTTTCCTTTGGTTTTGTCTAAGATAACATGTGTGAGTTATTAAATGTTATAAAGATATTTACATGTTTTGGAATTGTATATATTGATGTGTATATTTCTTTGTGTGCCGGCTAATCCTTACTCCGAACCATTTTCGGACTCTCCGCGGGATGCCGTTGATCGCCGTCGGCAACGCGAACACACCCCACGCCCTTCACGGCGAGTTGCTCTATCCAATGACACTCTCCGCGGCCCCGTACGCCTCCGTCGGAGCCTCCATCGGTACGCCGCAAGATGCCCCGAGGTTAGCTTTATATTCTTGTATAATGGCATTTGTGTAATTATTGGGAAGTTCTTATTAATGTGTGTGTTGTGTGTGTGTGCGTGAGTGTCTTTGCATGATTGGATGCATGCATGTCTATGTATGATGGGTATGGATGCATAAATGAGAATTAATTAATGTATAAGTATATTTATTAATTTAGATATATGCATGAATTTATTCTTTAATCATTTATGTGTATATTTAGTGATTAATAAATGGGACTTAATTAATTGGATATGTATGCATGATTTATATGCATGGGTTTCTATTTATTTGTGTAGATGGGTATGTCATTTAATTAAGTGTATGTAGTTATAATAATATGTGTTGGTATTTATTTAAGTGTGCATGTATGTATGTATGTGTATGCTTGTATATGTACGTGTAGGGGTATACGCGTATGTATCCGTATGCACGTGTGGGTATTTAGCGTGCATCTATATTTATTTGTATGTATTGGTTGCGTGTTACAGCATTTCGGATCCGTTTGGTGAGATCCAGACCTGTTGCAGGAGACCCGGACACGATTCAGATTCGTGTCGTTGTGGACCCGACACACAGGAAATTCGAAGACCGATGCATAGGATGACCCGTAGATCAGTGTCGGTTCGTGCAGTGAAGACCAGACGGCGATTCGGTTCCGAAACCTCGTCATTTTATGTGAGTGTACTTCCCCTCTCTCTTTCTATTTCTGTAACACCCCGTTCCCGAATACGTACTTAGTTGCGTATTCAGATTTTTCGATCGTATTTTTCGATTTACTTCCTGTATTTGTTTTGTATTATGAATTATTTGTATGATCGTTTTGTCTTGGATTGGGATTCGTGGACTCGGAGTCAGCCCTAATCTGAACCGGGAACCCGATCCTAGTGAATTGCTTGATTTGGTCTTTTCACTATTCTGATTTGATCGATTTCAGTTTTAAACATCATTTTCTAATATTTTTAGATTTTTTATGATTTTTTGGAATTTTCCTGAATTAAGTTAAAATCTTCAAAACCGGTGTCGACCAGTGCCGCTGACCGATCCCGAATTTTTAATTTACAAACAGATTGGAATTTCTAGAAGGGCCTTTAGACATTATCTCTTAGAATCGCATTTTCCATCTAAATACTTTTTCTGAGGATTTTATGAATTTATGAAAATTCCACCGGATTAGGTGTCGGCCAGTATCGCTGGTTGATTCCAGGATTTTTAGTTTACAATTGGAAATGAATTTCTGAATTTCGCTTTCCCTTTATTTCTAAAATCATATTTTATTCTTTAATACATTTTCTGGGATTTTTCAGAATTTATCAAAATCCGGCCAATCCGGTGTAGACCGAGATTGACGGTTGACTTCAAGATTTTTATTTTGAAGATGGGATTTTATTTCTAAAAACCGATTTCACCAAAAATCTTTTTATAATATTTATTATTTTTGAGAATTTTTGGAAGCTTTCTGAACTACTACTTCATTTTTTGGACTTTTTCAGAGTTTTCGGTGTTTTCCCAGATCCGGAATAGTATCCAGATATTTTCCCACTTTTCTCTCTCCTCGCCAAACGCGAGTTTCTACCTTGGATTCTGCATTTAATGCAGAGATCCTCTCCATGCTGCATTTAATGCATTTCAGATCAATTCCAATCAAGTCAAATCTGGCTTTTTTGTCCTTTCTGATAAAAGCAGATCTCGCGTTTTTCCCCTCATGAACGCGGCTTTTAATCCCCGCGTCCAGTTTCAATTTTGCCTGGACGCGGCCATTTCTTTGTTAAGACGCAGGTTGGTGGGATGTCATTCATATTATAATCATTCCCTTTTCATATGTATATATATATATACACCCTCCTTTATATATATACATACCCACCCTTCTTTCTCTCTCTCTTTCACTTTTTTCTTCTTCCTTTTCCATTTACAGCCAACAGAGAGCATGGCTGCAAAACGCAGCCATGGTGCTTCCTTGGGCCAACCATTCTCCACCTCCTCCACCTCCATTTTTACCACCAACAACACCACCTCCACCTCCTCCACCTCCATTTTTACCACCAACAACACCACCTCCACCTCCTCCATCTCCTCCTTCATTTCTACAACAACAACAACCATACCACCATCTCCTCCACCTTCTTCTTCCTCTTCTTTCTACCAAACAACCCATTCTCACCACCAACTTCACCACCCTCTCCACCACCTTGACCACCAACGACCATGCCACCTTCATCCCCGCATCGTGCTCTTTCCGATGACCTATAGCTTCCCTCTCCGAAGCTTCGTTTCCAAAACTCCAACTTTTGATTTTGAACTATACTTGCACCACGAGATGCTTGGGTTTGGGCTTGAGCTATCGGACTCCGGCCACTCCTTTTGGATTGGGGCCGCGCTCTTCTCCGTTGGCAAGACTCTAAGGCCGGTGCCCTCCTTTTGAATTGGGGCCGTGCTCTTCTTTGTCGGCAATATCGCCGTAGATTATTCCGGTAATCGTTCGTGATTATTCCGGTAATCGTTTTGGTGATAATTGACGACAAACACAAACCCTCAAAAGTCAGGTTCTGCTCTCTGTTTGCACTCTGTTAGTCGACTTGACCCAGTCATTAGTCGACTTGAACCCTTTATTAGTCGACTACTCCCTTACCTCAAGTCGACTAGCTTATTTGAAACGCGCCCTTTTTCTGAAAACGCAGCCTATTAGTCGACTAACCTCTTTCCCTAGTCGACTAACTTTTTCCTGAAGACGCGGCTCTTTGAGACGCGACCTTATTAGTCGACTAACCTCTTTCTCCTAGTCGACTAACTTTTTCCTGAAGACGCGACTCTACGAGACGCGACCTTATTAGTCGACTATCCCTTTCTCTATAGTCGACTAACTCCTTTATAAGTCGACTACTTGCCTCTCCCTAGTCGACTAACTTTGGCTGTCTGCTTGGTTAATTACTTCTTTGAATATGGACCTCTCTCTAGCTCTCACGTTCTCTCTCCTCCCTCTCTTTCCTTTCTCTCTCTTGATTTCCTCCCTCTCTATCACTTTTCTCTAGACGCGTTGACGCGTTGATTCCCTGGATTCCGGATCGAAGATTTCACTATGTTTTCGAGACTTAGGCGAGTGTCCTCGCTCTTGCCTCCATTTGGGTTTCCCCGCTTCGTCGGGTCGACATGTACTTTATTCCATGTTTTCATGTATTGGGCTGAGTCCCTGTATTTGTGTATGGCCGAGTGCCAATATCTGGACATGTATTGCTCTGTGACGAATACTTGTATTATGTTAGTTTAATTCTTATTCATGTGGTACTAACATTGCAGGTTTCTTTCCATTCTTCAGCCTCCGGTCACTCACTGTCTCGAAAGGGAAGTGATTGGGACCGTCAGGTCTTCGGCTCCGCCTGGTTATCATGATCAGCGTTCAGCGCTTTACCACTAGATTCGTCTAGGCGAGTTGCTGCCGGATTTTCCACTCGCACTTTAAGTCGGGTCGTCCCGGTAACCTCGCCAGGCGCTCCAGTGTTAAATACTGTTTGCTGTTTGTGCCTCCAGCTTGCTCAGCTCCGTTTGATTATGCCCAGCTACTACTCTATCACATGCCATGTATTTACCTGATATGTTAACACTTGTCATGCCTGTCATTTACATGCTACTATTTAACACCTGTTTGTAGCACCTGACCCCCGACATGCTACCACTTGGCAAGACTCCTTGTTATGACATGACTTGCCACCGGACTATTATCAATCTCTTGACATGACTTGTCACCTGCCAAATATCATCATCCTGTCATGCTATCACTTGACACCCAGCATGATATACTTGACTTGTGATTATCACATTTACGGGAATCTTGCCTTGTTATCCTGTATTATATACAGTGACCTGTTATCCTGAATGGAACTAAGTGCCACACGGAGCAAAGTGCCACACCACATACGTGGTGGGGGCCACCTCTTGAATCTGTGGGGGCCACCTCTAGAATCCATCCCCTCAGCAAAGTGCCACATGGAACAAAGTGCCACACCACACACGTGGTGGGGGCCACCTCTTGAATCTGTGGGGGCCACCTCTTGAATCTGTAGGGTCATCTCCTACCTGTACATGATAAATTATTATAAGGCAACTTACACCTGGTTTGGGGGAACTGATGGGCCCTGATTAATCATGTTTATGGTGGCCATATCGAGCCGCGCGTGGCCAAATACTTGAGGGATCACCTGGCGGCCACCAGGGATTCTGTGGGGTGTGCTGGCACCCCTACTCCTGATTATTCCTGCCGAGTATGCACATGCCCTAGGCCTATTTCTATGGGATCTGCGATACTCTATTCCTGTTCGGGCGTCCATAAGTCCCGTACCTAGCGGTACGTTCCGGCTCAGCACCGGATACTCCTGAACCGTTGTCCCGGGCATGTACGGGGCCCATCCGAAACATGATTCATCGAACTTTATCAGTTTCCAAATACTTGCTATATAAGTTGTAAGCGGAAGTATGTGGAATGGGACACATACTGAAGCCTGGAACTTAGACGGCCCTAATTATAATAAAAGACTATTATATACAATTTGTTGGTTGTTTTGTAATTCGGGTTGTATGCGCTTGGATTACGGTGATATGAGATAAAGGTATATAGATGAGGGTTTCCTTGTTTGGATTATTCCTTCGAGGTACTAATCTCATAGGGCCGTGACCTAAGCTCGTACAATCAGTTTTGCTCGTAATCGGTTTTATTCGGTTTTATCGGTTTTTATCGGTTTTATGTTAGTTTAGGAGATATCTGGTGTTGTCCTATCTATTCTACTTCTCACCACCTTACCTGCTCTTATCTTGTCATACCATGAGTACTTCCTGCCTGATAGTACTTGTTACATATCTACCTGCTTATACATGCTCCTGCTCACGACACGATTTTCAATGCATGATTATGATTCGGTTTTATCGATACACTTGTACTTATCTCAGCACGCCATCTGGCATTTGTATCACTACTCGCCTGGGGAGTTTCATCTGACTCCCCTGGATCCTCATGTCCAGGTCATGGAGCTTGGAGCGTGTGGATTTCTCCCAGTTGCTGATCAGAGTGGCGCAGCTGAAGCATGGATCCCCAGCAGACCGTCTGAAGCTCTATCCTTCCAGGCCCCCTGTGTGCCTCTCGAGTTTTCCTTTTGTAACTCGCGAGTGCCTTTGTACTGTTCATACTTGTACATCTCCTTGTAATCTCGCAATTGCGCATATCAGTGATGTAATATTCATGTATATTGGATCACCTCTGGTGATAACTTTGTAATTGTACTCATGTGTTGGAATGTATAATGCACCACTTGCTTCCGTACTCTGATTCTTGCCTGTACTGATGCTTAGCGTATATACGTGAGGGTATTTCTGACCTGCGTATATACGTCGCAGTAACGTCTCCGTACCCGCAGGATCGGGGCGTTACAATTTCTCTCGTTATAATGTACTTTTAATTAAGTTGTATTTTATGTGTATATAGACGTAATGTAGAACCTATTGTATGACCCGGAAAGGAGAGAGACGAGAATTTGCGGTAAAAGTTTTCCTTGAATCAAATGAAAAGGATTACAACAAAAACTGTTCCTTCCGGTTACAAGGGAGGGAGAATATTGAGTCTTGAATTCCCCCTTTGTTTAATGCTGGGTTCTTCGTGTGGCGGTAGAGAGTGAATCTTATTCTCCGTTGACCAGATGACCGTCCTTCTGGGATCTCCTCTTCGGCCGGTAGGAAGAGTAACTCAGCTCTGTCTACCAAAACTCTCGAAGAGAAGGTAGGCGAAAGCTAGCTCGTACGCAGCGAACTTGCTGAAGAGTTGATCTGCTTCTTTTCTCTCTGTGTCGCTCTCTTTGTTACTGATTGCCAAAAGTTTGACCTTGATGCTGATCGCCCAAAAAAAGTCCTCCTCTCTTCATAGCGACGGAGCTATTTATAGAGGTTTAGGGGGTGATCGTGCCCCCTAAAAGTGCTCCACGATGAGGGGCCACTTCCTGCTACTTGTGCGATGAATGGCCCCGTAATCCGGGTGGTTACAACTGAGGCGCGGGTGTCAGGCCGACGCACCTTGATGCTGAGACGCGGGTGATAGTGCCAACGCGCCTTGATGCTGAGACGCGGGCCAACGCGCCTTGATGCTGAGACGCGGCCAACGCGTCTTGATCCTGAGACGCGGGCCAACGCGCCTTGATGCTGAGACGCAGGTGATAGTCCCTCGCGTCTAGAGCTTGAAACTTTGCTTCTCAATGGCTTGTCCTCCAGTAACTTTTGGACAGCCTACAGAACCCCCTCCAAAGTTTTCGATATTCCGCAGTTAACTGGGACGGATTTCGAAATACTTTGAACTCTAGCTGAATTCACCTTCGTGACTGGACTGTTGATGCTCCGGGTTCGATCTTATCTTTTGGTCTTCGTGAGTGTACTGTTGAAACTCTTTGAAACCACCAGAGTTGATCATGTTGAGTGTCTAGATGCACAGTCTAAACCTCCCCGATTGCTTTTAGTCTTATCACGAGTGTGCTTTAAGCCAGGAGTGGTTGGTCGTCTGCTTGCGTCAGTGTACTGTTGAACTGATTTTGCAGAAGCAGAGGCCGAACGCAGGTTCTTTTCAAAAAGCTGAGATGGTACTGCTGTAAAGACGCGATTTCTGTAGGGCGCGTCCTTTGGCAATGGAGACGCGACTGATCTTCATAAGGCAGACGCGATGTTCAGCTGAAGACGCGAACTTTGGGGAGACGCATCTTTTGAATATAGACGCGATTGTCTGGGCGCATTTATGGCGATGCTGACGGGGCATATCCATCGAAGAGACATGGCCGTCGGGTGCGAGTCTGTGCCGTGTCATGATTACGCCGCCAGCTGGCCTGGGGAACCGGCAGGATTTCACCTTTTGGCGCGCGGATTTTCCGGTTCATTAACTGAACCGCGCCACGTGTCAAATGATGACTCGCCGTGGAGCCGTGGCGCATGATCTCCTCTGTTCAAAGATGATTTGGTTCCACGCATCAGGCGGTGACTCGCTGCAGCGTCTATCGGGCCACACGCCGCGTATCGTTGCGTCTTATCGGGCCACACGCCGCGTATCTTCGCGAATCCTTGTGCCTATAAATAGCCACAGTTAGAAGATACCTCTTCTTCTCCGAACGCACTTGCCCAAGAAAGAGTTCTCTTCTTCCTCTGTTTGAACTGTTCATCTCCATTATTGGACTTTTGAACTGTTCATCTTCTTTACTGGTCTTTTAGATGGCACCCAAGACCAAGCCAACCGCATCTTCTTCACGGGCGACCGCCGCCGAGGCCCAGAGGGGTGCTTCTTCTGCGCAGGACGCTGCTCTCCCAGGTATAAGGCCCTTTTAGGCGTGGATTTCGCCATTAACGGAACCCTAAGAATCCTTAACACAAAATATAACTCGTGTTTGATTCTCAGACGCGGTCTCAGACGCAGTCTTTGAGTTGATAACCGAGGCGCGGGTTTGGACCCTCGCGCCATTGGGTCCTGCGTTTCAGATTCTTCACTTAGAATATTTCTAATTGTGAAGAGTTCAGACGTAGACTTGGTTTACAGAACGCGGATTTGATCCTTGCGTTCTGTTTCATCAGCTGCTGATTTTGATGAATCTGGCATCCGAGTTCAAGCACTTAGTCATCTGGGATGTGAAAGGAAGGGAGTTACTCTCCTTAACTTCTGGTGATTATGGTGATGGAAGGGTTAAGGTGGATAACTCCCTTCTTTTCGCACCCCAGAAGTGACATCAAGGAGAATGTGGTGGAGACGCGGATCCTGCAGGTCTGGACGCGGATTTAATAATTCCCTGCGTCCAGTATCTCTTCTGCGTTTGGACGCGGACTTGCAAGTCTGGACGCGGATTTGATAACTCCTGCGTCCAGTATCTCTTCCGCGTTCGGACGCGGACTTGCAGGTCTGGACGCGGATTTGATAACTCCTGCGTCCAGTATCTTTTCCGCGTTTGGGTTAGGAACACTTAGCATATAAAGTATCTAACTAAGTGTCTTTTCCTTTTGCAGTGCCCCGTACTCCTGCCTCACTCGCCAAGACGCGCCACTTTGGACACGTAGGTGGTGCTGACCAGGACTTGACCTTTGTGCTACGAAGGACTGCCCCTGTGACTGCTGACAAGTCGCCGGCTCGCAAGGAGAGGCTCTCTAATGTTGACATGAGACTCTTCGGGTACTTATGACCGATGCGGCATTCACAACGGATGCTCACGTCAAGTTGGAGAAGCCTGCCTTCTTCTTCGGAGATCATATCAAAGATGGCGGGTCATCGTGTGTATGAAGGGACTTATAAATGGCTCTGTCAGATAAAGGGTGGAAGATTCTTTCTTCCGGACATGGAGAGGATGTTCCCGCTGTCCTACTTCCAGCACATGTCCGTCCCTCGGAAGATGGAATGGGACATTTCTCGATATGTCCCCGAGATTACCCTCGGCGATTTGGGTTCCCATAAAGTGCATCGTCATGATAGCCATGACAGGTCGGTTCTCGGCCTATTCCCTGGGTCGCGCAAGTCTGAGGTTCCGGCGGGAGAGATCCCACAACTTGGCACTACCTTCCTCAACGCGTTCATGGAAGCGGAGGGTGATTATCCGGTCGGGTTCCGTACGCCCGGGTGGGTCCATTCCACGGAGAACTACTGGTGGGGCAGAATGGTAGGTTTCGTCCTTACCGATCTTGGGGATCTGCTACAGCACGTGGGACTGTACGTGGCGGTCAGGGCCGTACAGTGGGGTATCCCACCAGGCTCTCATAACTTTTTCGGGATCCTGGAGCGCTACAATCCGCTGACGGGGACGTTCTTTACCCCGGTCGGAGAGATGGGCCTTGCAATGCACGAGCTACATGAGGTCTCGGGGCTATCAACAGGGGATATCCCATATGAGGAATATGTCCCGACTACTAAGGAGCTCCACCACTTGAAGAAAGAGTTTCCTGGGGTGTACGAACTTATTGGGAAGTGATGTGTCACTTCCACATTTGTGGTCAGATAACCACCTGGCGGTCGCAGGGAGTCAAGCAACTGTCTTGGGCCAGTTACTTATTCAATGGTATCGATAGTAAAGATACTCTGATAACCCGACTGGTTCCCAGTTCCGACAGGGAGATTGAAGACAGGATCGACCAGGCTTCTGAAGGCTTCTACACCACGGTCTCGAACGAGGACGGTTTCGACCCTGACCTGGTTTTTGAAAGCTTCCACCATCAAGCCCGGACCCCTATCTCTGATAGAGCACTGTTGGCAGGCTTCTTGATGTTGTGGCTGAAGCGTTGTGTGTGCCCACGTTGCCACATGAAGTTATTGTTGCTGACGTGGTGTACCCGGCGGTGCTCCTGGCTCATAGCAACCCTATAGCCCTTCTCCCGGCCATGGTGGCTGGGATTCAGAGCGGGTTGCGGGCGCTAAACAAGAGTTTCTGCGAGGCGCCGAAAACTACCGACTCCCACGGCAAGCCGTATGTCGACTCAGAGGGGAATCCGACGGTGAAGCGTCCTAACCCTCGGATCGAGCTGCCTTATACGTACCTTCTGGCTTGGTACGTGATGCACTGCCCTTCTTTGATGACGGCGGTGCGTTGGAGGAGAGTTCCGTCCCTTTTGTACAGCGGTTGGAGGGTTCAAGGTGGAGTGACGTTTATATATATTACGTCCGGAAGCGACTTTCAGATCCCGCGAATTACCAGATCAATCGCTGCTTCCCCGAGATCCCTGGTGCATCTTCCGGGGATCTATGTACTGATTCCGCGGGCTCAGATGGCTTCACGAGGTTGTCCACGGGAGCCTTTTGGTGGTTGATCAATATCCGACCCGGATATGTGCTTTTCCGACAGGGACTTCATGCACCATTGAGCCGTACATGCCGAATCGTTTCGCTCGACAGTTCGGCTACGATCAACTCTACGTCGGGAATCCCAACGCTCGACTCGCCTTCGAAGGGAACTTGTTCGAAGGTTGCTCGGGCTTGGTACTACAGTGTGGCCGGAGGGATGGGAGCAACTTTCCGTCTACCTATCGAGGGGCCCAAGTGCCGCATGAGTTTCAGCTTCTGCACCTGGTACTCTCAGGTTAACCAGTCACCGGACTTTGCTCCGGGGTCTTCATGTATTGAGAGTATCAATGCGAGCCTCGAGGCAAGGTCAGAGTCTGGTAAGCCCTCGAAACTCACCGAACAGTACCTGAAGACCCAGAAGGAGGTCGGGAGAAGATCGGGAAGGGAGCCGCGGGCAATAAGGGCGGAGCCGCAAGCAGCAAGGGCGGACCCATGAGCAGCAAAGACTCGTGGGGTGGTGAGCAAGCGTCGTCAACGCTCTGCTTCAACTGCTGAACCTGCTCCCAAGAAGGTTCGGGAGACTTGACAACCGAAGTCTCCCGTTCTGAAGACATCCCTGCTGTCGTTGAGGTACCGAGGGAAGAAGACATAGCTGAAGAGGATATTCTTTTAGTCCGTCCCCCTAGGTCGAGCAGCAGATACCGTAGGTCTGCGGAGGAAGGGGAGCTCGTCGACAGAGCCATCTCCGCTGATGAGGATGAGCAGCTAGAGGTCGACATCATGAGTGGAGGAGATGTCGATATTCCGGGGATTTCAGTTCGACCCGGGTCTTTACTTGCTCATGAAGGAGAGATGAGGTACAGCAACCTGGGTCGCCTTGTGTCTTCATTACCAGTCCTCGGGCAGTTGACCCCAGTCCTTCCACTGGGATAATTGGTGGCAAGGCTCCGGTTGCAGAAGTCTCGCGCGAGGCGCTATCGTCTTCCTCACTCTCAGGGAAAGCGAGTTTGAAGACGTGGTTGACTATGGTGATGAACCCGTTTTTCCTGATCCGAGAAAGTTCTCCCATATCTCGGAGGAAGAAATGTACGGGGGTGAGTCATCAACGGTGTCGCAGCCGGCGATTGTTCCCGCGGGAGGTACTCTTTTCACCTTTTGGCCTAATTTCCCTTTTTAATTTTGAAGAGGAGGCTTTAACATTCTCCTTTTTTTTTATGTTACAGGATTGGCTGAGAATGTCGAGGCTGCACCCTCCTCGCAGATCGAGGAAATGGTACAAGAGTGACCCAGCCAGAAGGGACTACGGCTTTGGTTGCCGAGATAACTCCAGCGAGGGCAACTACTGATGCCGGGGAGGCTTCTCCTTTGCCGGCAGAGGAGGCAAACCCTAAAGCCGGGCAGAACCCATTCTGCCGGGTGAAGGGTTACTATTGAAGCCAGGGAGACTTCCACTCCGCAGGATTTGCCCAAGGATTCGGCATCTCTGGACCTCCCAGATGGTAAGGAGTTTCTGATATTTTAAATGTTTCGCTTTTCTCCTTTGTGGCTAATGTCACAATAACTTGCAGAGAGGACTGAGGGGCTCAGATGGAGAGTCCGACGGTCGGTACCTTTCCAGAAGGCCACGCAGCTCAGGTCTCGGCTGAAGCTTCTGAAGAGTTTGCGCTTACTACTCCATCATTAGCTGTGGAGGTTCCTGCAGAGACAACACCTCCGGAAGCGCCAGTGGCCAGTCTCGCTCTTGACGTATCGACGGTCAGCACGACTCTTGCGCAAAAAGAGCCGGCTTGCACCCCTTTCCCCATGATAGAAAGGGGGTCGGGGAGTACCTTGGGTGATGATACCATGGATTTCCTGACACGCAAGACGGTGCAGCAGTTCCTTGACGCGATGCGATCGTGCATCGATTTTATCCTGTCTGGGCGTAGCTCTTTTGATTTTGCCCGGTCGTTTCTTGGAAACATGGTCGGGAACATCGAATTAACTGGAGGCTCCTCGCTTGCTAAGTCGTGTATGCTGTTGGTGGAGCGATTGGGAAATGACCTGAAAGAGCTGAAGTCTTTGGACAATGCTAGCTCTTCTCAAGAAGCCCAGGTCATCTTGACTAGGCTCTTAGCCAACCAGGAACGAGAGCGACAGGATGTGGAAGCACAAGTTGCTGAAGAGGTCCGCAATCTCGAGCGTCTCCAAGCTGAATGTCAGAAACTGGCTGACGATTCAATGGAATCCGAGTTCATCCGTAAAACGCAGAGCTCGCCATTACCAATGCTCGGTCGGCCATTGCTAAAGCGGAAGCCATGATTGCGGATAATGAGAGGACGCTTGTCACCATCCGGAAGAGGCTGGAGGAGCACAAGCTGCGAAGGCTCGGGCTGAAGAAAGCCAGACCATTCATTCCTCCAGGTTGGAATCTTTGCAAGCACAGTTGGCTGCAAAACCCTTTTTATCTAAAGAGGAGTTTGTGGGTCCAAGCCTTGATGGAGGCTGAGAAGGCACGTCAGCACGAGATGCATCGTCTCAAGGAACGTATTCGTTCTTTGCCGGATCAAGACTTTTAGCCTTTTCTCCTTCTTCCCTCTCTTTTTTTTTGTAAAGAAGAGGACACTCTATTAGAGTGTTTGTATCCACTTTTACTATCTTCGATATAATAAAAGTTTCTTTTGAAATTTTGTTCCATCTTCTTTGTTTAGCTGTGGATGAATTCAACTCCCTGATCACTGGCTGTGAATATTGAACTTAGGCAAGACTAAGTTCTTTCAATGAGACGCGGCGTAGACTCTAAGTCTTCTTGATGAGACGCGGCATTGATCTATAGGGTGAGACGCGGTCATCATTCAATAGAACTTAGATTTCACTTAGTCTTTTGATGAGACGCAGCGTCAATCACAGGGTGAGACGCGAATTTGTCTTGCTGAGCAGGACGCAGATAGAGCAGACGCGAGGGACGCAGCATTGTATGCTGAAGGGATGCGACTTTGAGTCACGTGGACGCTCCTTTAAAGCGCGGGTGGATGCCTTTTAATTTGAGAACGGTGACACGTATTCTTAGACGCGGCTTTCCCATCTGCGTTTAATGCAGCCGCCGACGCGACTTTGCTGTCTGCGTTTGATGCAGCCTGACTTAAAGATTTTATGAGATCTTTGACCGTCAAGTCTTCACTGACGATTGAACGTCAGTCTTCACTGACGTTTGGGAAACCGGGTCATCCGTTGTTTTCCAAGGCAGTTGTCCACGCGTCAATTTTTCATTGGACTTGGCGTTTTAACGCTCTTTAATGCAAAACCGGCGCTGGCGTTGGAGACCAGTGTCTGCGACGGTTCCCAAAGCGACGCTCCACGCGTCAGTCTCTCATTGGACCTCGGCAGTCGTGCGGCCACCGAGGCAACGTTCCGATTAGCGCACCATTAATGACAGTTATTAGGGTCTGCCTATAAATAGGGCCGACCCTATTCCTCTTTGACAATCCAGACCTTGAATTGCTCTTTCTTTGGTTTGCTCTGAGAAGTCTCGCCTCCTTCAAAGTCTCTAAAAGGGATCCTGTGTTCATGGATAAAGATGGCTCTGTGGATGAAGACGACCCAGGGCTTTTATGCTCCTGTTTGGTCTCTTCAAGAAAAAGCGTCTCTTGGATCATCTTGCTCGTTCGCGTTTGGATGCAGAGAGCCCAACTCTCGGTAGAGGCCTCTGCCGGTATGCTGTCCCGGTTAGCCATGATATTTTAATCTACCACGGCCTGTACTTTGGCATCATCATTATCTGAAATTTTCCCATGAAGTATGAGTTGGTGCATTCCTTCTGGAATTTGCGCCGCCAACTTCCTCTCTGGACGCGAGTGCTGAAATCCTTGCCACTTGGCGTTTCAAAGCCACTGTCTTGGCGCGTTTTATGGCTACTGCCTTAGACGAATTCAAAAGGTTTCAGACCCGAGCCTTGCAACTCTTGTTCACTCAACAAGGAGATGGCAACTTTCGGCGTTTGTGCCTTTTAGGCGTCTGTGCTTTCGACTTGGGCGCAGAATGAGACCGCGTTTTGATTCGCGTTTGTCTCTGCTGACGCAGCAGTTTGGTTCACCGTGTGGGTCATTCCGCGTCTGCTTGGCTGACTGCGTGGATCATTCCCGCGTCTGCTTGGCTGACTGCGTGGATCATTCCCGCGTCTGCAGTCTGCATTTGCGACTTAGTTTTTCTCTGTTGAAACATACTAAGTTGCAGATTATTCTGATTTCTTTGTTTCATTCTTGCAGGTAGGCTTGCTGGTTTGCTGGGCCCCTGGAAGGATGCTTTGGCCGGCGAACTTGTTCGATGTTCACCTATAAGAGAGTATATTATGGTCCTCGTCACCTATAGAGAGTATATTACTCTCTGACGAGGACCCAACCCTCGCCAAGGTCTCTTCAGATCTGCTTCGCCATTCATGCCTGCTGGCAAGAGATGGTCAGGCTATGCATGACGGCGATGAGGGTTCCGGCGGTTGTGGTGGCGGACAAGATCCTCTTCCTCTCCCACTCCAGAAGTCACATCAAGGACTCGTCATGTCTGCTGGATGGTCTGCTGGGGGAAGAGATGTTCATAAACGAAGGGTTGCAGGACTTTCTGCTGCCACCGGGACCTCAAGAACACCATTGCTCTTAGCTTAGTCAGCTAGGGCGCTTTCGATGTTTACATCATGCATCGTGGTGTAACCAGCTTCTATTGTAGCCACAAAACATCGCGCACTTGGAATCAGACGCGGCTTATAAGGAGTGAGTGCAACCTCTGAGAGAGAGAGGGACTTCTTTGTACTCCTTAATTGTAACACTCAATCTTATTGCATAAGAGAGTGTTTTTACTGTAACACTCCATTTTATTGTATAAGAGAGCGTTTTGTATCACTTTCATATGTTCGGAATAAATAAAAGTGACACTTTTCTTTTTGCCTCTTTCATTGTTTTGAACTTTTTATCTTAGACTCGTAGAAGCAAAGAATCTTTGACTTTGTTAAAATTATGATGGTAACTTTAATAAGTCAAATTTTGTAGGAGAAGATCCTATTTCAGGAACTCTCACAATACTGTCAGAGGTGTAATATTAACTTGACAGAGATGAAAATTTTGATGAACCTGCCACTTTATAAGAGAAAGTGACAAGCAGAATTGGTACCCCCCAGAAGGGTGAACCTTTCTCAAGTGTTTGGGATTAACTTGACTGGACTCAACTGGGGATTTGATGGAAACACTGTTGACGGTGTAGTATTAACCTAACAATATTTTTAGGTAGACTTGTTATTCTGTTGAAGAGAATAACAAGTGGGACTAGACTCGTGGGGAATCTAGGAAAATTTGTTACCGTCAGAGGTGTGATATTAACTTAACGTTGAAAGTGGTCTTGTCGGAAGTGTAATGTTAACTTGACAAGGATGCGAGTCAGAGGTGTGATATTAACTTGACTCAGTATTTCAGTTTTGTTTAGGAAAAACTGAGAATGTCACTGCCATAGGTGTGATGTTTAACTTAACAGTGAGGTAATGCTAGAGGTGTAATGTTGAACTTAGCATTGGTCATCTCGGCTTGGATAAGAAAGTCCGAGGGAAGTCATGGCCATAGGTTATTGTTGAACTTAGCAATGACTTGGATGCTAGAGGTGTGGTGTAACTTAGCATCATCCATTTCAGCTTCGATATGGAAGTCTGAAGAAAAGTGACTGTCAGAGGTGTGATATTAAACCTGGCAGAAACTTGGTCACTGTTTAGAGGTGTGGTGTTGAACTTTAACAGCAATTTGTCAGAGGTGTGATGTTAACTTGACAAAGATTGTCTCATGATGAGAGCAACTTTGAGGACCTGTCATTCTATTGGTGAGAATTGACAAGTGAAAGTTTGAAGTGCCAGAGGTGTAGTGTTAACTTGGCAAATTTGAAAATTTGGTATTCCGTGTAGAGTTGACAAGCAAAATTTGTACTCGACAAGGAATATTAAAAAGTTTCCATTACCAGAGGTATAGTGTTAACTTAGTAATGGTTGTATTTTGTAGACCTACCATTCTGTGGATGAGAATTGGTAGGGGATTTTGGAAGAAGGAGTGGAGCCAGTCCACTTTAGGATTTTTAGCAAACCCTCAGCTATCAACGGATTTGAGGTGCCTTTACCAACTACCGTTTGAGTTGGGCTAGCCATGCTATTCCCCTCAGCATGATGAGTTGTCGAAGACTTATGTTGGGCTTAGAAGCCAACATTTTCCTCTATCCTTAGCCGTCGGAGGCGTTGGATATCAATGAAGAAGCTCTTCTTGTTTTGATCAGAGGTGTACTTTTAACTTGATCAGCAGAAGAATACCATCTAAGGATAGTATTTTCTTCAGGAACCTGCCATTGATCAGCATCATGAGTGTATCGCCGTTTGAAGTTATGAGGCGATATGATCCATTTGAGTAGACTGACTCTACTACAAATGGTCCTTCCCATTTGGGTTGGAATTTTCCTTTTGTCTTGTGTGTCATCACCATGGGTCTTCTGACGGCTAAGACAAGATCGCCTTTCTTGAAAGTTCGTACTTTAACTTTCTTGTTGAAAGCTCTGGTGATTCGAGCCTGGTAGAGCTCGATTTGCTGTTGGGCTTGCAGGCGCTTGTCGTCTAAGGCCTCCAACTCTTGGAGTCGCTGTCGATGCTTCTCCTCTGTTGTCATCTCCGCTGTCAAGGCGACACGTAGAGATGGAATTTGAATTTCCAATGGAGCACGGCTTCACATCCGTATGCCAAGAAAACGGCGTGGCTTTGTTGGGGTTCGCACTGTTGTGCGGTAAGCCCTAAGCATTCACCTAACTTGTCGTCCCAGTCTCGTTGACTTTTCGAGACGAACTTTTTGAGAAGCTTGCCAATAGTCTTGTTGAAAGCTTCTGCGAGGCCATTAGCGGCAGGATAGTATGCCGTTGAGGACACACTCTGGATTCTGAACTTAGCGCAGAATCTCTGGAAAGCCTGGCTGATGAACTGGGGTCCATTGTCATGGACAATTCGCCAAGGTACGCCGAAACGGTAAATAACGTGATGTTTCACAACTTGATCACGTTCGATGACTTGACCTCCTTCAAATGGATGGCTTCAGCCCATTTGGAGAAGTAATCGGTTATCGCCAGAATGAACCGATGTCCTTTTGATGATGGCGGGCTGATAGGACCACCCCACGTCCATGCCCCACATTTCGAATGGCCAGTAGAGGCGTAGAGTGGAGATAGCCTGGCGCTTGATGGATAAAGTCGCCATGCACTTGGCAGGCGTGACATTTCTTGGCATAAGTGACGGCATCGGCAATCATCTTAGGCCAATAGTAACCCAATCTTTGGAGTCGATGTGCCAGTTTTGGGCCAGGTTGATGGGCTCCACACATACCGTCGTGGGCTTCTTTCAATACCTCTTGGGCTTCCTTTGGTGAGAGGCACCGGAGTAAGATCCCGTCATGCGATCGACGATACAATGTTCGCGTAATCGCATTATAATAGAATTTGGGGCTTTCCTTCGAATGGCAGCCGCTTCTTTGGCGTCCTCAGGCAGGATGCCATACAAGACGAAATCAATATAGGGGAACCGCCAGTCTCTAGGTTCTGGATCGGTTGACGCTTCAAGTGCTTCTTCGCGGTGACGACCTCCCGTTGACTCCTGATAATCCTCGAGAGCATTTCTCGGGCAATACAGGTCGTGGCTGTAGACGAATATCTTCTCCATTGCTCCAGCTGGAAGAGCTAAGGAGGCAGCCAGGGATGCGAGTGCATCTGCATGCGCATTTTGCCTGCGCGGTACATGGTCGATGTAGAAGCTTGTAAATCCCTCGGCCATGCGGATAGTTGCATTGTAATAGGTACCAAGTCTTCATGTCTGACTTCGTACTCCCCGCGAACTTGGCTGACGATGAGCTTGGAGTCGCCGTATGCCTCGAGATTTTTAACGCCAATCTCATCGGCGATTGCATCCCAATCAAAAGAGCGTTGTATTCCGCCACATTATTGGAACAAGGCTCGTCAGTGAGACAGCTCGGGAATCACATAATTTTGTGGGAGACGAGTATCACTCCTACCCCTGCTACTATGTGTCCCTTCGGGCTTGTTCTTGATGCACCGTCGAAGAAAAATTGCCATACTTGACTTTCGAACGATCTCTGAGTCAGGCAGACTTCAGCAACTTCATCTGGGAGATCCTCGTAGAGTTTGACTGCCCTCGGATCTGGTGTTTTCAGCTAAGTCTGTCACCCGCTTGTCCTTTAATAGCCTTTTTGTGGCAGAAAATGCATCTCATATTGTGATAGCAATATGACCCATTTTGCCAGTCGGCCATTTAGCGATGAAGGTTTTAGTCATAAGTAACCTCAGAGGGTTGACTTTTGATATGACATTTATAGTTTGGCCTACCAGATAGTGTCGTATTTTCTGGATAGCGAACACCAGTGCCAAACTTCTTTCTCGATCGGGTTATACCGATGTTCGGCTCCGATCATTGTTCTACTTGATAGTAGATTGCTTGCTCACGTCCCTGATCGTCATCTGAGCTAGTAGAGCTCCTAAAGAATGATCCATTGCTCGGACGTACACCAGAAACGCTTTCCGGATACTGGAGCTGCAAGAACTGGTGGTTGGGTGAGGTATTGCTTGATTTCCTCGAATGCTTGTTGGCAAGCGTCATCCCAAATGAATGAGACCCCTTCTTCATCATGCTTAGCGAAGGGTTGGCATCTTCCGGAAAGGTTTGAGATGAACCTGCGATGTACGCCAATCGTCCTTGTAATCCCCTGAGCTCCTTGAGGCTTTTCGGGGGTTGCATCTCCTGGATAGCGCGGATCTTTTCCGGGTCCAAATGGATTCCGGTGGAGGTTACAACAATCCTAAAGAATTTGCCACTGCCACCCCCAGGAAGGACTTTGTGGATTCATCTTCAATTGATGAGCCCGCATGATGTCAAAGACCACCTTCAAGTCCGCTATGTGATCACCTTTAGTGCGGCTTTTTATCCGCGATGTCATCAACATAACATTCCACCGTTTTGCGTATTTGCTGATGGAAATGGCATTCATGGCCCTTTGATATGTTGCCCCCTGCATTCTTCAGTCCGAAGGGCATGACGGTGTAGCAATACACTCCTAGGGTGTCCTGAAGGGTGGTGCTTTTCGTCATCAGGATACATTTTGATTTGATTGTATCCTGAGAATCCGTCCATGAAGGACATTCTTCGAATCCACAAGTTTTGTCAATCATGACATCTGTGATCGGTAATGGGAATTCGTCCTTTGGGGCAGGCCTCGTTTGATCACGGAAGTCGATGCAGATCCGATTTTCCCGTTCTTCTTGGTGACGGGGACGATG